>JAPMUY010003723.1:0-105651 GCA_026901105.3 Galaxias olidus
TGCTTCTTTAGTTGTTTTATTATTTCATCATAAGTACTAGTAAAACCAGAATTAACCTTTTGCTGAAGATGGGGACACTTAAATTAATTTCTAAAATAAGATTTTACTCCCACAGACTGCTGAGGTTCATCACTTATGTAGAAACCTGGCTGGGTGGTGCAGGTCCACCCTGGCAGAATCCTACTCAGGTCAGTTTAGGCTGGCACTAACTTCTGCACAGCGCCTCTTCATTCCCTCTGACAGGCGTGTGGGCGTGGTCATGGCTGACACGTATACCTGTCAGAGGGAATGAAGAGAAGAAGCAAAAGACCGTCAGAGTTAGTGCCAGCTAAACTGACTGGTAGGATTCTAGAACCCAGGGTGGACCTTCCCTTGTAGGTTTCTACATAAGTGATGGACATAGCAGTCTATGGAGACAAATCTCATTTTAGAAATTGGAATTTTAAGTGTCCCATATTGCTAAAAGGTTAATTCTGGTTTTACTAGTACTTATGATGAAATAATAAAACAACTAAAAGGAAAAATTTGTCTGTGCTTTTTTTTTATCACTGAAGACTTTCTATTAAGTCAGTGCTTCTAAACCTGATTAAGTTTGTAAGTGCTTCCTCCACTTCAGTAACAACGCTTTGGCGACAACTCTCTCAATTCGCAGAGGGTTCGTTTCAGCCGAGAGGAGCATCTGAGGCACCAAACGAGTGCACAGACTTCTGGGAAGCGCAGGGTAGAGATCGCCTACTTTCAAAGAGCTTTGGTTGAATGCTCCTCTGCCTCAGCGTGGGTCTTCAGTTCCCAGTCAGTGTGCACAGTGAAGCAGAGGGGCCCCGTGTAGCCCAGAGCTTCAGTCTCAGTAAGCCAGCTACAGTGGGCTTGTCTAATGAGTGGGGACATCACCAGATGTGCACGAGCAAGGCAGCATTCTGTCTTAGCCACTCAACACTGCAGTGGGTACCTACATTTACACTCACCTTTATTTGCATTATGTTATCTTATCATACTTAAATAGAATCCTTATCGGCAAAACCCAAATAAAAGATATAATATTTTTTGTCCGAATCAAACATTTTTGGCTCGTATTTGCAGCGAAGCCACCATTAGTCCAGCAGTCCAGTCCTGTGGGCACTACGACTTGAGTACATTTTGTGAGAATATATTGTGTGTGCGCCCCAGTAAGGGTCATTAGGAAAAGGAGCACAGATGCACATGGATGGACTGGGAAACAGGTGTGTATGGCAGTGGACACAGTAGACAGGGGCGCTACCCTACACGCTGGACTCTGGACTCTTACATAACAGTGCAGCACGGATTCTAGGAGCACTCTTTAGTCAAGATATCTTTAACAAACGACTACTCAATTATCCCATCGTCTGTTTTGGGAATATGAAAGTATCAAGAGATCTCTAAATATAGAAAAGAAAGTTGTTCGTACTCCTTGCCAATATCTGTGCGTCTTTGGTTACTTTCTCAAGCTATGAAAATTTTTCCAGTCTTAACTAAAGTAATTTCTGGACTTTCTGGAACTTAAATTGACATTACTTAAGAAGGGAATAAACGTTATCATTTGGATGCGAATACATTTTTAAGTGGACATCTGTAACTCATAATGTAAAAGGGGCTGACAGAACTTTGAATCAGGCTGATCTTGACTGTGTGCATGTGTAAAGGCTGTTCTCCAAATGACAGTCCCTGAGTGTGTGTTTTAGAGTTTGCATTTGTGTTTTTAAGTGGGTGTATGTGTGTAAGTTTACAAATGTGAGTGTGTTACAGTTTTTAAGTGCAGACATGTGTTACATTGTTGTGTGTATGCCGTGTTCTGTATTTGTGTTTTAAAAGTGGCTGTGTATGTATGATAACTGTATGTGCGTGTGCTGTATGTACGTGTGTTGTGTGTAGTTGTGTGTGTGTGTGCGCGTGTGTGTATCTGTATGTACGTGTGTTGTGTGTATGTGTCTGTATGTGCGTGTGTGTCTGTGTGTGTGTATGTGCGTGTGTGCATGTATGTGTCTGTATGTGTGTGTGTGTGCTGTTTGTATCTGTGTGTGCGTGCGCGTATCTGCTTGTGTGTCCGTGTATCTGTGTGTGTGTATCTGTATGTACGTGTGTTGTGTGTATGTCTGTATGTGCGTGTGTGTCTGTGTGTGTATGTGCGTGTGTGCATGTATGTGTCTGTATGTGTGTGTGTGTGCTGTTTGTATCTGTGTGTGCGTGCGCGTATCTGCTTGTGTGTCCGTGTATCTGTGTGTGTGTATCTGCATGTGTGTCCGTGTATCTGTATGTGTGTGTGTGTGCGCGCGTGTCCTTACCGCTCGCTGTAGGGCGAGTCCCTGCAGGAGTCTATGGGAGTGTCTCTGCAGACGCGGGCGAAGGCGGCGCTGGCCTTATCCCCGTTGGCGCCAGCTGTGCCATGGAGACGACCCCGCTGGCTGGCCGTGGAATGGCGACTGCCTCCCTCCGCCGATGACCTCACCGAGACGGAGCGGGTGTCCGAGTGAACACTCTCGCTGCGGCCATTAGTCCAGCTGCAGACACGGGGGGGGGGGGAGAGAAGAGGGATGAGGAGACGGAGGGATGGAGAAAGAGATGAATGGAGGAGGCAATGAGGGATGCAGAGACGTGGAAATAAAGACAGAGAGAGAGAGAGAGAGAGAGAGAGAGAGAGAGAGAGACGGACGGACAGACAGACAGACAGACAGACATTTGCAAGCTGTAAAAACATAGACATGGTCTATTCTACTCTATGGTATTTCTATGGCCCTGAGTCAGTGCGTTACATGAGGCAGAGCATAAAGTGATTTGCAGCTCGTCTTCACAGGACAACGCTGATCATTGTATCACTAAGGACACACAGAGATGAATCATGATGTGAGCTCCCGGCTGCTTAAGAGAAATAAAGCTGTTTAAAGGGTTAAAGCTCCTTAAAGGGCCGCACAGGCCCTGGATACTGATCAGGGAAGTACGGTGTGGGACGAGCGCTAATGTCCTCAGACTGTTCTGACACGTATAAGGAGATGAAAACGAACGATTTACATAATGTTAACTTGTCCTGAGGGCTTTTAAAAAGTATGAGCCCAGAGAAAGAGAGAAAGAGCGAGAGAGAGAGAGAGAGAGAGAGAGAGAAAGAGAGAGAGAAGACGGAGCGAGAGAGACAGAGTGTGAGAGCTACCACTACTAAAAAAATAAAATAAAAAAAATACAATGAGATGCAGGACTGGGAGCTACTGCCAGGACGGACATCTTTTGTTTTGCTAGGGTGGAAATATATAGTACTCCAGCCATGTGTGCCCGCTGGTCAGGCAGAGAAAGGACTGGGAGCTACTGCCAGGACGGACATCTTTTTGTTTTGCTAGGGTGGAAATATATAGTACTCCAGCCATGTGTGCCCGCTGGTCAGGCAGAGAAAGGACTGGGAGCTACTGCCAGGACGGACATCTTTGTTTTGCTAGGGTGGAAATATATAGTACTCCAGCCATGTGTGCCCGCTGGTCAGGCAGAGAAAGGACTGGGAGCTACTGCCAGGACGGACATCTTTTGTTTTGCTAGGGTGGAAATATATAGTACTCCAGCCATGTGTGCCCGCTGGTCAGGCAGAGAAAGGACTGGGAGCTACTGCCAGGACGGACATCTTTTGTTTTGCTAGGGTGGAAATATATAGTACTCCAGCCATGTGTGCCCGCTGGTCAGGCGGAGAAAGGACTGGGAGCTACTGCCAGGACGGACATCTTTTGTTTTGCTAGGGTGGAAATATATAGTACTCATGCAGCCATGTGTGCCCGCTGGTCAGGCAGAGAAAGGACTGGGAGCTACTGCCAGGACGGACATCTTTTGTTTTGCTAGGGTGGAAATATATAGTACTCCAGCCATGTGTGCCCGCTGGTCAGGCAGAGAAAGGACTGGGAGCTACTGCCAGGACGGACATCTTTTGTTTTGCTACGGTGGAAATATATAGTACTCATGCAGCCATGTGTGCCCGCTGGTCAGGCAGAGAAAGGACTGGGAGCTACTGCCAGGACGGACATCTTTTGTTTTGCTACGGTGGAAATATATAGTACTCATGCAGCCATGTGTGCCCGCTGGTCAGGCAGAGAAAGTGTGTGCTTACCTTTGGCTGGGGGTGTGTGTGACTGTTGTGGACTGCTGCACTGAGGACGCGCACTGGCTTGTGGAAAAGGAAGTCTCGCTCTCCCTTTCGATAACATGCTGCGCGGGCATCGCGTTTTTAGACAAGTACTGCTGCAAACGAGAACATAAGTTAGAAATATTAGGAAACCAGAACCAATAATCATGGATTTTCCGATCCTGTATTTATTTTGCCACACATTACAATAATTCTGTCTCGAAATATGCGTAAAACTATAGCAGCATGCTCAAGGCAATCCTCTAATATTAAAGTATTAATAAAAGACGAATAAAGTCGACGAGTGAGCAAAACAACAGGCAGGGTATTTCCATAAGGTGCAGACATCGCAGATGATGAAGACGAGGGGGCCGGACTCACGTTGACAAGCTGGACGTTTTCAGGAGGAGGAGGAGGGTTGGAAGGAGCGTGCGGCCAGTCCCCGTTGTCCGCGCTGCTGGCCATGTGGTTTCTCTCGCTGCGGATGCTCTGTCTCAGACGATCCTGGAACTTCTTCCTCTGTTTCCTGTTTCATTCAGGAAGATGAAGACTGCATCGTCAGACTGACCGGCCATGTGGTAAAAACTATCTATATATCTGAGGGAGGGGCCGGGTGAGGTGAGGTGAGGCGAGGGTTTGGGGTGGAGGGGGAGCTGGTGTTGCAAAATGTTCCAAAGTGCCGCAAATCTATCTAAAGGTGACTTCAAATTATAATTCATTGATTTGAGTATAGCCAATCATATCTTCAGAATCAGAGGGAGACAATTATAAAACTTGATTTTAAGTTTGGATGTATATGTGTATGTATGTATGTGTATGTGTGTGTGTGTGTGTGTGTGTGTGTGTGTGTGTGTGTGTGCGTGCGTGTGGATAGGGAGGGAGGGGTGGGAGTTGATTCTTGGGGCTTAGCAATAGAAAATGTGACGTGAATTACTTTGTTTTGCAGTAGGCAACCACACACATGATTCCCACCACTAGGAGTGCAATGCAGATCCCTGTTATTGTTAAAACACGTTTCTGATACAGCTCCTCAGCTTCTGGAAAAGAGGACAAGGCATTCTTAAAACTCCACAACATGCAACGGGCCTGTCCCTCCACGTCAATAACCGCCACCCGAAAAACACAACACACACAGGCTGGTTTTAGATGGAGGTTATATACATTCACAATCGTACGACACACCTACGCACGCACGCACGCACGCACGCACGCACGCACGCACGCACGCACGCACGCACGCACGCACACAGTCTAGATGAAGACATTGAATTAGTATGGCTGTTACTGAGAGGGTGGAAATCTAAAGTATTGATCTGTGACTAGACAGATCTGCTGAGTAGCCAGACAGGGAGGAACTTGGAAGTGTTAGTCCAAGGGCAGTCTCAGTAGTGCTATCCCTTTGTAATAAATTCCTACCAGCCAATAAGTAGAACAACATAGTGTTTAATAAAACAGAGAAGTCATTCACCATACAGTTAAAATCTGACTCATTCAGTATTATTGTTAAAATCCTAATATTGCAAACAATGCAACATTATTTGTTTACAAGGACTAAGACACCTGGGATTAGTACTGGGATCAATGCAATTGCATTTCAGTGGTTGATTTGCATGTGTGTAACAAAACAAACAATGCACACAGTATCATTAAAAGGGGACTGAAATTATATTATAGTTCAATACAGTACAATAAAGGGAACTGTCAAATTAAAACAGGGTATTCGCCCAGGTGTCAGATGTCCAGCCAACAAACAACGCCACCAATTCTTTTAAATGAAAACAATCATTACGACAATTGTTTGAAATTAGCATTAGTCATTTAAAAGAGACAACAACAACAACAACAACAACAACAACTCGGAATGAGACGAGGGGTCAGACCGTGAGACAACGGGAGAGGAGGAATGGAGGGAAAGACACACATATATAAAGGAAAGAGAATGAGGAGGTAGGGAGGAGGAATGAAGAGGGTGAAGGAGATGAAATGAGAGAGGGGGGTAGATAAGCTGACGTCAGTCTATGCGACGACGCAAGGCTACATGCTAACGTCTGTTTTTTGGTAATAGAAAAAGCGGGGAGGAATGGAAGATGCAAAGCAAGGGGCTTGAAGGGATCTTAACAGACAGCATAACCACTCGACCGCTGCTACTTGTTCCTATGTGTAGGCCGTGCATTTATTTGTGTGAGTGCGTGTGTGTGTGTGTGTGTGTGTGTGTTTGTGTAGGTAATGTATTCTGAGTGATTTTGACAAGTAACTAATATATCATCAAGGAGGATGTATGGACCTAATGCTGAGTGATGCATTGTTTCCCACTGTGTCTGCCATCACTTCAAAGTGCAGCATTAAAATACGTCAGTATCAGTGATACTCGTTAACTGCGTCATATCTGCGTGTAATATGTGTGACTCTTAATGGCGCTAGCGGTTGATAATGTTTTAAGGTTATAGCTGCAGGGATCCCTTCATTGGCGAAAAGGATACTGGCTCGTACAGAGGAAGAGGAGGAGCAGGCTCAAGCTTCTAATCCTACATCTATGCAAACTATGGAGGAAGGAGTGATTCATACCCATAAATTCAATCCCAAGATGTTCTGCCAGTGCAGAAAGAAAGAAAAAAAAAAAGTACTTTTCAGATGAGGGGTTATTATTCAGAACGGCATTACTTATTTCTTAGCACGTGTCTAGTCAGTGGTTTCTTAGGATAATGTCATGTGAAAAGGTTTCTTAAGGTGCCGATGCAAAAAAAAGACTAACTGTCAAAGCTAATAATTCAGTGCTGGCAACATACATTAAAATGATCAGAATCTTGCATAAAAAAGAAATTATAAAAAAAATCACTGATGCGATGCAAAACTTTTTTTCCTAAACTAATTCTCTATCAGGTCATTGCTAAAGATCTATAACTATACAGTAGTAGTAGTAATGAAATACCTAAATCCATTGAAGACATAAGTCAATCACATAATGCATTCAAAGCTATATCCATCGATCTGCAAGGCACTACTACTGCAAGGAACATAATTCGGTGCAGTGGCATGCGCATGCAAACAATGTTCGTCCTTGCAATTCTAATCTGCAACACGCCACGACTGTCGCTAGAAGGCTCTGATGGGGTGCTATTAAACGGGGGTTAACACTACGAGTTACCACTACTGCAGACACGTCTACACACCTCTCAGGTTAGCATGCGGTGAGGATCGTCATGCACTTTGCCATTCTCAACACACACACACACACACACACACACACACACACTACTGTATGCAGGTCTACGCAGAGTTCAATATTATCTGTCATACCAAATTTTCATTTGGCATTACTCGCTTCAACACCCATGCCTGTTAAATAAGTTTAGAGGAATAAACAAAGAAACAAAAAAGAAAATAGTTTTAAATAATAATTGATATTTTGCATGTTATATTCATGGTTCTCTTTACATTTCTACAACACTCTGGACACTTACAACTACAGCTTGTGCTAACTTGTGAATAAACATCTACCTCAAACCAATAAATACGTGTACCTTCTACAGCTGTTCAAAACATTGTTGGGGCAATTTGTAAGCACTACAGAATATAATAACCGACATAAATAAACGTGCGAGGTGACCTTCCTGACACATCAGCTCGTATCGATTTCACGACAGAATGACAAATGGCGACACAGAGAGGAAGTATCCGCACGACAGTTTCAGCGACGGGACTCTCGAACAGCAACTCTCTCCATTGCTTTATTCAAGGCCGACAGTCGATTTAATAATGAAATCCACTCGCACTGCATTGGTGGCGTGTGTGTGTGTGACACGGAACACTGATGTCATCCAAAGCAGTTACTGCACACGTCTGCTCTGTGTCGAGGTCAAAGTGTTTTCACTCGGCTAGCGAGCCTTTTTAATAGGTTCCATTATTATATTAACAACAACAACCACTATTCTAGATCAAGCTATGTGACTCATGCTTTAGTTACCATATAGTTCACCACTATCAAAGTATCTTTTAGTCCCACTATCAGACTATTGAATAGTACAGTCAAACTAAGAGGGTAAAGATTTCTCTAACTTTCTTTATTAATCTGTTAGTTCACTCTTAAGGAATGTTTGTTTCTGAAGTCTTTCTAACAGCATGGAGGACTTCCTGTACTGTCATACTTCTTTGTAACTATAGAAACAATCCATGTATAATATCCTAGTTTGGCTGGTGCTCCTTGCCACAGTACTGCTCCAGAATTTTAAAACCTCTGAGAATAAAGAGGATAATCTTTCTAAAGCTACCGTTTGGGGGTCAATGCGGCCTCCATTTAGACATGGGTTTGTCCTGACTCACAGCTGCCATTGTTTTTAGGTCTAGCAGCGCTGTAAGGAAATGCAAAAACAAAATGTCCTCCCTCAGCTCCTCTGAACTGCTGACGCTGCTACCTCAGCTTCACATCCTATTCTGGACGACCTCCATATTCCCTACCTACCCTCAGAGAGAAGAAGAGACAGAGACAGAGTGGGAACGGGAAGAGAGAAAAAAAAAAACACACACTGACTTGGCGAGTGACCTAGACATTGACGGTAGATAAATATTGCCTCCGCCCACCGTGTACGCCCTGGGTTATGGATCCGCCCACCCTGTGCTCCCTGAGTTACGGAGTGGATTTCCTGATCATCAAGGAGAGAGCAGCGATGCCTGTCAATCTACTTTCCCTATATTCCCAAATCACCCCTCCTCTTCCTTCCTCTATGCAGCAACAGCCATGTCTACTGTTGCATCAGCTCTGGCACTGTGCCATCTCTGCAGAGATAATGGTGCATGGACAAACTGCTCGCCCCTGCCCAGATACAAAAAAACAAAACAACACAAAACAGTGACTCTTCAAAACGACCTGGCTACACGCATGAGAGAAGTGCACCCAGTCCCTGTAATTGACTTCTCAAAACCCTGTCATTCCAGACACCAAGAAAACCAACCCAACTATAATATCTCCCTCGTTTAGGTTTATGATTATTCTGCTCCTGTGCTACAATTACGTTTCAAAGTTTGCTCCTGAACCACCTGACAGACAATAAGAGGCGGTTGTTTGTGGTCGTTTGCTACTGTCCGTCCAGTTCACCTGCAGTCTGGCAACTGACGTCTCTCCGCATGACGGTGACTCACTCGGAGTCAGCTGACCTTTTAGCGCACTAAAAAAGGCAGCGCATGCTCTAGCGGCAGCCATTCATCTTTATCTGCCAGCTACTCCCTCACATCAAACAGGTCACTTTGACAAGGGCTGCTCGTGGTTTTCAAATTGCCGTGGTGTTTTATCACAACCTGACCCGGCCTCACGCGCGGGTCATTGCCCCTGAATGTTAAAAGGTAAAATGATACCTGTGATTTTCCCACTGCGCAAGCTTTCTGTGATTTTCGATGTGGATGGGGCTTTCACTGTAGCATTCTAAATAGTTCCCTTTAAGTTGAATATTTTTATTATACGGTTCTAGGTTAAAAGATTTGGGTGTTTCAACGTGTCTAGTCAATGTAAGATGCCTTAAAGCCAATGTTTAAAAAAAAGTAAACCTGTATTATCTGATGATAAAACCAACAGTGCAACTACACCTCAACGCGCTAGGAAGCTTCAAACTGCTTCGACACAGACCTAAACTAAACCAGGCAAAAAACTCTTTCAACATGCGAGGAGCAGGTATGGGATACATACATAACAACATAATTAACACAAAAAAAGACGTAATCTGTCTCAACACCTGACAGGAAAAAAATGAAGCCAAAAGAGGTAGCGCTGACTGAGCATGCTCTGATCCAAAGCACAGAACAGGAAGAGGACATAGACGTACTGTAGAAGCTGGCCATTACGTAGTTTTGGCAGCGATCACCAGTAAATTCATTTGGGCACCTGAGAGGGAAACAAAAAAGTCACAGAGAGAAAGAGAAGAGAACAGAGAGAGAGAGAAAAGTGAGGGTTACACCAGAGTTTCTGAAAGACCCACGACGCGCCTTGCTGGTGTTGTGAGGGGAGGGGGTTTGGGGTCGGGGGTCGGGGACAGTCCCGCCCCTTTGCCAGTATGTCCCAAGTCGTCTGGCTTCGTCAACAAGGAACGTACAGGAGAGAAAAGTCCCAGTCATTGTTTCAACAGGCCTTGATATGAAAAACCAATAGTTTTTTTGGATCATGCTCCCTGATTCCCGTGAAGATTCCCACCGATTGGACCAATTGTGTGAACAGCATGCAGAACTCATTTTGAGATGAATTTAGAGAAGACAAAGGACATATGAGAGGACCAAGGCCAGTCAGTGTGTGTGTGTGTGTGTGCGGGTGTTAGTGTGTGTTCTGGAGACATTTTGGAAGACTCTCAAACACACACACCTGCCCACAACTAATTGTGGATTTGGTCTACTGTTTAAAGCTGGCTATGGCCGGCACAGTGAGTGGAACTTTGACCCCGTCCCCCGTCCCCCCTCCGCCCCCCCCCCAGGGGGAGAAAAACACCAGAGAGAGCGCGGCGTGTGGGTTTGGGTTCAGTTCAGGGCACATACGTTTGGGGTTCATGACTCTCACAGGCACAGTGGCTTGACATCGATTCCCTGTGAATCCCGACAAACACCTACGAGGGGGGGGGGGGGAGGGGGGAGGGGGGCACAGAGGGAGTGAGACACACAGCACTGACACAGGATGCAACACAGCAGAACAAAACACAGTACGAAGCACATTTACTGGTCCTTCCAATTAATGAACTTTACAGGCACAGCCATGTTAGTCCACGTTATTATTTTCAACTAAACTTAAAAAAAACAACAACTTTAAGATGTTTGTGCTTGGAAATGTGTAGTCATATATATATTATACATTTGATTATTCAGTAAGTTTAAAAAAAAAAAAGAACTTTAAAATGATTTTACTTGAAAATGTGTCATCATATATATTATACATTTGATTATTCAATAACTGTAAAAAAAAATTACTTTAAAATGATTCTGCTTGAAAATGTGTCGTCATATAAATTATTCACTTGATTATTCAATACCATCACAAACATACATGCAAAAGCTACACGTGTTGCTTGAACTTTGACTTTATCAAAACAGCATCTTACTTACCTGTTTGTTAAAACTATCCCACAGTAATATCCTACATTATTAAGATAGGCTTCATGTAATTTAAATAAAGATATAACTAAAGGTGTTGAATTAGGAAGGACTGGAAAGAAAGCAGGCTCAAAATCAACCGGTTGCATTGGAGGTTTGCTATTGATCATTTTGTAAAGCCTACATTACAACGTATAGCGTTTCCATTTCGAAGCAGATGTAGTAGGGCTAGTTGGGGCAGATGTAGTCTTTGAAGCGGATGTATTATGGCTAGTTGGGGCAGATGTAGTCTTTGAAGCGGTTGTATTAGGGCTAGTTGGGGCAGATGTAGTCTTTGAAGCGGATGTATTAGGGCTAGTTGGGGCAGATGTGGTCTTTGAAGCGGATGTATTAGGGCTAGTTGGGGCAGATGTAGTCTTTGAAGCGGATGTATTATGGCTAGTTGGGGCAGATGTACGGTCTATGAAGCAGATGTATTAGCGCTAGTTGGGGCAGATGTAGTCTTTGAAGCAGATGTATTAGGGCTAGTTGGGGCAGATGTAGTCTTTGAAGCAGATGTATTATGGCTAGTTGGGGCAGATGTACGGTCTATGAAGCAGATGTAGTAGGGCTAGTTGGGGCAGATGTAGTCTTTGAAGCAGATGTAGTAGGGCTAGTTGGGGCAGATGTAGTCTTTGAAGCAGATGTATTAGGGCTAGTTGGGGCAGATGTGGTCTTTGAAGCGGATGTATTAGGGCTAGTTGGAGCAGATGTACGGTCTATGAAGCGGAAGTATTAGGGCTAGTTGGGGCAGATGTACGGTCTATGAAGCGGATGTATTAGGGCTAGTTGGGGCAGATGTACGGTCTATGAAGCGGATTTATTAGGGCTAGTTGGGTCAGATGTACGGTCTATAAAGCGGATGTATTAGGGCTAGTTGGGGCAGATGTTATTATTATAGTCTATGAAGCGGACAAGCATTAAACTAATAAGGCCATTCATGACAAGCTAAATCATTAGTGGGTGGCCTTATTAAAGAGATAACATGCTTGCAACCGCTCGTTTTTTAAATTCTGACCATAAGCTGCAGCGCCGGAATACATGCTTGGATTCACGCACATTCATCTTCAAGATCAGGTCAGAATATTCAGCCCAAAGAACAGCAGAGAAAAGGCCTTTTTGTTGTTGTGGCCAGGACCAAACAATCCCAAACGAAGGCTTGGCTCTCCGTGTCTTTGACTGGACCTCATCATAGAAACAGAACATATAGAAGGAACACACACGTAGGTTCAGATGATTCTCCATTCATTGGACCGTCCCACTGCTTCGACTACTACGGGGTCTTTCCGAGGGCTTAACGCCTGAGCTTCCCAGAGGGGGCTTTTAGGAGCCGGACAGCCAAACTACACCTCTGACAGGTGTGTGTGTGTGTGTGTGTGTGTGGGGGGGGGGGTTTATGTGTGCGTGTGTGTATGTGTGTGTGTGTGGGGGGGGTTATGTGTGTGTGAGTGTGTGTGTGTTATGCGAGCATCTGCTGTGCGCTGACAGAGCAGGACGTGGAGGCTAAAGCCTTGCTGAAGGAGAGATTGTGTGAGACCCGCGGAGGCTTTGACAAAGCAGCCCAGCTGTGGAGCCTCGCTCTTACAAAAAGGTCTTGGCCAAGAGGGAGGCGAAGGAGGAAGAGAGCGAAAAGAGGAAGAGAGGAGAGAGAGAAGGGGGGGGGGGGGGTTTAGGAGGACAAGATGAAAGGGAGCTGGAGGAAAATGAGGGGGAAAAAGAGAAAGAATTAGAAAGGAAATATCATATTTCTTGCCCTGGAACAGGAAAACGATACTGGTTGTGTAAATGTGTGCGGGTGTGTGTGTGTGTGTGTCAAAATTCCCCCATAGACATGTGGGCTCTGCCTGGGTGTGTGTGTGTCAGAATTCCCCCATAGACATGTGGGCTCTGCCTAGCTGTGTGTGTGTGTGCGTGCGTGCCAGATTTGTTCTCTGTTTTGCTGTGTGTGTTTGTGTGTGTGTGTGTGTGTGTTTGCGTGCGTGTCCGATCTGTGCGTCTCCTAGAAACACCTTATTGAGAGCAGAACGAGCCCGCCTGGCCTCCTAGCCGTCCCGAGGGAGCCAGACAGGTTATTTCAGCCCACACAGAGAGATCTGTAGACCCAACAGGGCGAGGACGAGTAAAGGAGCAACGAGCTGCGAACAGGAGGAGGAAGAGGAGGAGGAGGAGGAGGTTGTGGGATGAAGAGACAAGGTCTTTTCTGTTTCACTTGTCCTGTCTTTCCTGCCCAGGCTGTGCGGCTGACTGGCCGTGCAGCGTGCTTTCCGCATCACTTCCTGCAAGAAGCCTCCGCGCCCCACCCTTTAAAAAAAAAAAAGCAGCACAAGCAACGAGGGCTTTTTCTGCTTAGTCACTGGACATATTCAAGATGAAACTCAATCTCTCGTGCCAACGGTAAGAGTCTCACTCGCATATTGGATGGCCCCCGGCCAAAGTGTATCCTTGGCAATGTCAGGCCTTGACTCAGGCACTTAGAAAGCGATGAGCGAGGGGAAGGGAGGTGAGGAAGAGGAGGGGGGCCGAGCCGCAGCGCACCGCTGCAGTGTGATCTGAGTCTCTCCCTGGTCGCACGCAGTGCTGCAAAGGAAGCCATAAAACCCCCTGTAATAAGCTCCATCATTCACTGCAGCCTCTGTCTGTCTGTCTGCCTGTCCGTCTGTCTGTCATAAGCGCCACCATTCACTGCAGCCTGTCTGTCTGTCTGTCTGTCTGTCTGTCTGTCTGTCTGTCTGTCTGTCTGTCTGTCTGTCTGTCTGTCTGTCTGTCTGTCTGTCTGTCTGTCTGTCTGTCTGTCTGCCCATCAGCATGTCTCTTATCTGTCTGTTGATAAGCCAGTCAGTCTCTCTGCCTATCTTACAGTGTGTCTGTCGGTCTGTAGGGTGAACACACACACACACACACACACACACACACACACACACACACACACACACACACACACACACACACACACACACACACACACACACACACACACACACACACACACACACACACACACACACACACACACACACACACACACACACACACACACAGATCTGTCACCACCCACTAGGCTAGCACATGCTTCAAGGAGAAATTCCTGAACTAGACAGATTTATCTACGTCAAATCAAGGCGATTGAGAAATAATAACAAAAAAATTAATCTAAACTATAAATGATAAACGTGATATTGCATGTGTCAACTCTGCGTGTTCCAGGTCTATGTTTCTGCCTGCCTGTCTGCCTGTTTGCGACCTGCCTCGGTCTGATTCAGCCTGTCACTCAGGTACGAGCCTGCAGCCTGCAGCTCTGTGTCAACGCCCATCCAGCCTCCATCCTGTCAGCCGCATGAGTTAAACCCACGGGCTCTGACTTTTAGTACAAAGCTTTCAGCACATCTCGTTGCTGTGTCATCTGGACTATCAGTCACGTCCCGTCTACCAGAACGAGAGAGGGACAGAAACAGAGAGAGTCTGAGAGAGAGAGAGGGGGGGGGGGGGTGTAGTCAGAGAGAAGAGAGAAGGGTAGAGCGATAAAGAGGGATAAATAGTGAGGGAAATGAGAGAGTGGAGGGGGGGGGGTGTGGAAGGTAGACAGGCAGAGGAGACAAGGGAGAGGAATAAAGAGATGAGGGAGAGAGAGAGAGAGAGAGAGAGAGAGAAAAGGAGGGAGGATGAATCAATTGCCGCAGTGGAGTGAGGATGTCTTGACAGAGACAAGGAGGCGATGTCGGCGAGACTGTGCACGGGGTGGGTGGGCCGCCCTGTCATGAGTCTGAATACCAAAGGAACCCAGCCCACCTCTGATGAATATATGAAGGGCATTAAACATACTCTGGGAGCGCTTGATTCTCATTATCTAGCTTTTCAGGTGGTGCTTTTTTAAAGTTTTTTTTTTCCAAGTTCATCTGGAATTAAACAGCATGCTCGTCACTTCTTTTAGTTTTTATATTTTTTTTTAACATAAATTAATTCAGATTTGTTTGAGACGTTTCCCTTTTCCAGACCTGGGAATGACCTGAGCGGAAATGGTGTATCATGAATACCTCATGGCCTGGATTGGGGACGGGGGGGTCTGTCGGCGCTGAAATGGAGCGTGGTGGGACGTCGGGAGGGTAAGACCACTGGAGCAGCTTGATTAATAATGGAGGGTAAAAGTGGCCTCTGGTCACACATCTCTCCGCTCTGCTCCTTCTCCTTTCCCTCCTTCTCTCCCCACCTCCTCCCCACCTCTCTCCTTCCGCCGTTAAGTTCCCCCCATCCCCCTGTATTTTCCCCTTCCTCCTCTTCTCTTATTCCAACCTATGATTTATATCTCAATCTTTCCTCTCCTTTATCGAACCCCTCCATCATTGTGCATCTATATATATTTTATTCCGTTCTTTGGCGCAGTTAGAATCACAGGGGATATTTCATTAGACACGCCAACCTCCCCTTCCTTTGCAGCCCAGAAAGAACAGCATGGCTCACAACATCTTTGTGAGGGCTCCCGCTTGTACAGTATGATGTATTAACCTTTTCAGTTACTCATCATATTTTGGGTATTTTTTTTTAAATAATTTTTGAAGTATTTACCCAGAAACATTCAGTTAAAAATATTCGTCTTAAAAAAAGACGCCGGTAACGTTCCCCTGTACCCAAACGTCTAGGCACAGTCTGATGCAGTACGGCTGACGAAACAGACGCAGATCTAAGGAACCTCAAATGAAATTCGGCATATGTGGCATTTTGAATGGAAGCACAGCTCTATAGGGGGATCCCTTCTTGTTGAAGGGAATAAATAAAAAATACATAACACACATAAAAAAAATATGGATTTGTATTTGACATGATGACGTCATACATCCTTCAGGCTAGGGACACTTTGATGTCTATGAAGTTTTCTTATGACATTATTTAACACTTAGAATAATCTATTAAAAAAGGAGACTGGATGAAAAGCTTTAAAGCTAGTCCATACGGCCAGTCAACTTGCTGTACGAGATCAAGGAAATAAAAGTTTAGCTGGATCTTTTCAGTGATTCTGCGTCCTACTTGCAATACCAGTTTTAACTGAAACCGTACGCTTATAAAAAGACACAGCTAAACAGCAAATGAATGCAATGTAAATAAAGCCATGGCTTGCATACAGATGTTCTCTTAAAAACATCCGTACATCGGTCAGGTGGGAGACAGCTGGTCCTACCTGCAGAGGAACTTGGGGCTGCCGGGGGTGACCTCCAGCGTGAAGCACTCGCCCCCGTTGACGCAGTAGTTTTTCTGGGCGTCGCTGCATGGCGTCACGTGGCTGGAGGTCTTCACCGCGGGGGTGGTGCTGGTTGCAGCTGCTGTAGAGAGGAGGAGGAAGAGGAGGAGGAGGAAGAAACCGGAGGAGGGGGGAAGGAGGGCAACAATTAGCGTGACACACAGGAAACGGCTGCACGCTAGTGTGTAGTTTGAACTCAAGGGGGGGTGTTCGGCGCTAGCACTTAGCACACAAAGGCTGACACAGTTTGGTCTGTGATTAATCCAGACCTGTTATTTATCACCAGCACCATCTTTAAGAATGATAGATTAGCCCGGAGGATTCAGCCAACATGAAAAGACTGTAAAACAGGTTGAGCAAGCTATCATGATATTATTTCCTCCTTCAATCTTTCATATAATAATATGAGTATATATATTCTGTTGAACTAAAACAGAACTTAAAAATTAAATTTTTCAATCATATATTAAATATAAAAAGTCAGTTTTTTACAAAAATATTGTTAGAGATCTGGAACAAACTTTTGAGCCTCTCAATCACCTATAAATAATAAATCATGCCATCATGCTTCTAGACCCAGCTGATAGGAACAAGTCAAAGCAGAGATACAAGCTATTATTGAAATCACATCTCAGTAATATAAACTTTCAATAAACTGGAAAAATTCAACCATAACGTAGCAATGAGATGTATTATAAGTAGTAGAGACGGCACTCCCAACAACATAGCAATAAAACAGAGAAAACATGAATTATTTGTCTTACCACCTTATTATCACTTGCAAAGACATCAAGCAAGTTAAATGTAGCGTCACAAAACAAAGCGTATGCCCGTGGCTGGACGAGACATAGCTTAGGAGAGAGTATAACGCATGCAAGCCCAACAGCATTCATTCAGAAGTCCCATGCTCACCAGTGAGGTTTCCCAAAAGCCTCTCTACATGGAGGTGCATCTCCCCGGTCCTGCCCATTGTAAGCGGTCTCGGTTCCCTTCAGTACCGGAAGGATCAATAGCTACTGTTCTCAGCACTTTGGGCCCTATGGCTCTCTCTCTCTCTCTCTCTCTCTCTCTCTCTCTCTCTCTCTCTGTCCGTTGCCCTAAACACCCCACTCCACCACACTACCTGCCCTCCCCAAGTCTGCAGTGTGTCTGACGGGGAAGAAAAAAAAAAGGCTCATAAAGCATTTTTAAATAGGCACTTCCTCCCCACCACTCACTCTCTCTCTCTCACTCTCTCTCTCTCTCTCATCTGGACATCACTACTGGCACCAGAAGTCCTTTACGTAGCAACGAGCCCCAACACGCGTCAGAGCTGTTAAGGTCTGTCCTGTTCTAAAGGGGGGCTGGAGGTGAAGGGAGGATGATAGGGGGCAATGAGTTCTTCTTGCCGCAAAACAAACACACAAGCTGAGAGCAAATCACAGCACCGGTCAGAGTGAGCGATTGTTGTTTGTGACAAACACGCCGGCTTCCTGGCATGTACGCAAGTCTCGCCGAGCGCCCGGTCGTTGATTAGGGCCGGAGACGCATGCAGCGCCCTGCCTCTGCTGTGAATCACCCGCACGCACCCGTGTCTGTCTCAACCCTTCCTCCTCCTCCTCCTCATCCCCTATGTGCTATACAAGGGCATCAAACAGGGAATGTGCTTCCACATACTAAGTAATGTTTTACACCAGATGTTTTTTTACGTTAGCCCAGCTTAATTCCACCATGGGGAGGAAAGGAGTGCTGCTGCACATTTTTTCCTCCTTATCAAAGACACGACGCACGTCACTCCTGACGTCTTTCGGTCCCCTCTTTTCTCGCTCGAAACGCTAAACAGATCGTGACCTGAACCCCAATGGCCGCAGTTTTTTTTAAATAAAAGTGCTGCTGTGATTCTGGTAAGTTTTCCAGCCTCTTGCTGAGGCTATGTCTCCCTCTACGACAGACAATTGAGTTAACTCACAGGAGGTCGTTAGGTAGACGAAGCCATGATTTCATAGGTCAGCGACCCCCCCATCAGGTGAGCCCCACTGGACACACACGGAGAGAGACATTACCTTTTCGGCTAAATGCATTTCTATCTCCGCGTGTCATACTGATGCCGCCGATGCAGCAGGCTGGACAGACAGGGGAAACTGGGTGAATAATTGATACAACCGATTGCTTTTTGGTTCCCCCCCAAATCGAATTATTTGCAATGCCACAATTACATTTCCAGCATACACAAACCAAAGCCAAGCATCGATCAAAAACTCTGCATCATATTTTTTTCTTACTATGGAGAAATACGTATTTTCAGCGTAGTGGAGTTTAGGAAAGATTCCCGACATGCAGACAATATGACGCAAACATCCATCAAGAGGTAAAGTATAAGAACCAAATCAAAATGAGCACAAAAACAAGTCTTCACAAATCAAGACATGTCAACCGAGGAGTTGTTGTTAATTCAATTAGACTCTAGACTGTAATAAATCTCACATTTATGAGGTCATATTCATTTTAGATTTGTAAATAGCTAATAACGTTTAGCTTTAATTTAATCAATCGTTCATTTTATCAGTGGCAGAGATTTCTCTCTCCATTTTGAAACCCATGATGAAACTGCACCTTAAACTATCAAAAACTTCAGACTTGTTTTCTTGATAAGAATAACTTGGTTAGTGAAAGAGCAGAGGTGAAATCCAATTTCCATTAATGACCTTTGAGATTCCATGTGGGACCCTTTTTAAATGTCACCTGGCTATACTTACAAACCCAATTACAGCAATTGATCGAATAAACAAAAAGTCAGCATTGTTATCTAAAACGCATCATAGAACATCAATTGCGTTAAACACTATGAACCACTAAGGTAAACCTTCACATACAATCAGTAGCCTCACTCCATGAAAAACCAGGCCTTCTCAGCAGCCTAGACCTAGGCGCAGCAAAAAAGAAATATATTAAAACAATATACATGGAAATATTAAATGGGGAGTTTTGCTGAGGAGGTTCAATGAGAGATGAGCATGGTCACGCTGGTGGGGACGAAGGCGCTATTTTTACCCAAGCTAAAGGGGCTTCAGTTACCAGGCCGCGGAGCTGAGCAGCCCTTTTCCTCTTCCTGGCCCAGGCTGATGGAGGCACGCCGTCGGAGGATCGATTGAGTTCCATTGCATCCGTTTTTTCTTTTTTTTTGTGCTGTTGGATGAGAAACCTAAAACCAGCCGGTGGAGGAGACGCAGTGTGACGAGTTCGGAGCCAAGCGCTCACATCCGACCAGTCAGCCCGTCGGCTTGGCCCAGTGCCACCTCTGGGGTCAGGTCCTGGGGCCACTCACTGCAGAGGCAGCAGCCTGGCTCACTGCGGCACAAGGCCCTACACCCGAGTGGTTCAAGGGTTTTAAAACCCTGAAGGGCAGACCATAAACCATAATGCATTGCATCAGTGAACTCATTCTCTCGGGTTAGATCTCGGGTCAACGGCGCAAACACATGTTCGGTTGCCATGGTGATATAGGGCACCAATACTAGAACGTGACTCATGTTAGGATGTCTCCCTCTCCCTCTCCCTCTCCCTCTCCCTCTCTCCTCTACTGTAACTAGTGTATAAGGGTATCACATTTAGCTGGCGGCCAGGTCACTGCGGAACAAGCCCTACATCAAAGAGGGGCTGTTTTTTTTTTGTTTTTTTTTCTCTTCTAAGTGCTGTCAAGGGCAGACTGTAATGCATCGCTGCGGTGGACTCCTTGCCTCATCACGACTCACCACTATGGGGAGGGGACAGCAGGTTCACACTCGGCCTCCGCACACACCTTCTGGTGCCATGGCGATGCGGGACACACACAAACTAGAAAGTGATGCATGTTAGAATTAGGAGATTCTTGTTTTCTTTGTGTAAAGTAGTCACAACGCTAGTTAAACCTGCAACAGCATTCATTTACATTTAAATAAAAAATAAAGGGGTTTTGATCATCTTTTTGTACGTTTAAATTGTCAAGTTATTTTGCTTAAAAAAATTTATATGGTGGCATTTAAGCACTGCTACAACAGGAAACAAGTGAAATGCAAAAATATTAAAATAGTATGCCAACTATTTACATAATTCTATACTGCTGATCTGTTCCATGTTAAAACACTTTCACAGATTTTGCCTAATATTGGAGGATGGAATCTCAAAAGTAAACTAGAGTAATACCATACAGTTTCTAATTCAAAACATGAATAAACCGGCTCCAAAATCAATATTATACTAAGTCCATCCGTTTCGTGTGCGCGTTGCGGTATTGATCTGACAGCCCCTTTCTGCTTCTTTGTGAAAAGGCCCATTACCTTCACACTCACCTCTGAAGATCTGTGTTGTGCTTCTAATGAAACATCCAACACATCAATACTTTGTTTCTGAAGTAATCTGGACCACTCCGCTGTGGGGTCGTCCTCAGGCACACCCCCCCCCCCCCCCCCCCACCTCCTCCCTGTGTGCCCACTCCGGCCATGCTGAGTCGCTTCGGTCGGGCGATCCGGCCACCTTTTCGTCTGCCATCGCAACTAAGGGGGGGGGTGCATGTGGTGCCCACCACTTAAACACATATAATATAATATATAAATAATAATAATTCACTACTTTTTTAATCAATGTGGAATAAAGTCACACGTTCACTGAGAGGAAGTGAGTGGGCCTATACGAAGCCTTCTTCATGCGCCTAATAACCAGCTGTAAAAGATTATAAAAAATGATCTTGGTTTGGTAATGAAATAAGTTCTTCTATTCATCACAAACGTCTAGAGTCTCTAACAGAATGATGGCGTCTAAAGCACTCCATAACGCTCCAACAGAGCTACTTTAACAGAGCCCCTCCATCACGGTGGCCTTCATAAAAACACCTCTGACAGCCTACTGGCTTCCTACAGGCACTAGCTCCTCTTCCAAAACCACAGACAGACGTTTGGACAAACAGCGCGGCGTGGCGTCCAGCTGCCTGAGGATAATGGCTAGGATCATTAATCATAGCTGGGAAGCGGGTTGATGACAAAATATGATGACATAAATAACAAAAGTTTCACAGCCCCGTTACAAAGGGAACCAACGTGGGACCTCCGAACCTTTTATTTTAATTTTAATGAAGCCCCGCCAACAGACAGCTTGACATCTCCACTGAGGTTAACTTCTGACTCCGAATGGTCTTGAAAGGGGTTTCGTCCATCTGTGCTAGCAAAACATACCTAATCATCGCTAATTCAACACCAATCTGGTTGACGGGCCTCAAGGGAGCTCATACAAACTAACATGCACATCAATGTGACGTGTAGGGTGTAGCTGGGTTGCCCTCCATTACGGAGGCTGGGACCTTACACCACCCTTTTCTCTGAGTGTGTGTGTGCGTGCGCGTGTGTGTGTGTGTGTGTGTGAGACAGAGAATGTGAGCATGTCTCAAGTTTTTTAATACATCTGTATGTGTGTTTCAGTGTGTGTCCCTTTCTCTCTCTTTGTGTGTGTGTGTGTGTGTGTGTGTGTGTGTGTGTGTGTGTGTGTGTGTGACAGAGAATGTGAGCATGTCTCAAGTTTTGAATATTATCTGTATGTGTGTTTCAGTGTGTGTCCCTTTCTCTGTGTGTGTGTGTGTGTCACCTGAGGAGGGAGTGGTGAGGAGGGCGGAGAGGACCAGGTGTTTTCCAGTCTCCTCCACCCTGTGATCACTGGAAACATTGAACCACTGAGACAATGAGGAACATCAAGATTCAGATGGTTCATCTCTACCTGGCCTGTGACAACATCCAGAACAGGACACACACACACACACACACACACACACACACACACACACACACCAGCTCGAACCTGTCAAACCTGGCCCTAGCTGACCCAGGGATGACTGATGCTGAGTGAGTGAGTGAGTACACTGCTCAGCGTATGTTGTAGTTTAATATTCGTGTTTTTTACAAGTTGTTGCATCCCGTTAGAGGAGGAAGGCCTCAAGGCAAAACATCTTCCAGTTCAGTAACTAGCGGTGACTAATTGCTGGGCCTTGCATGGCATTGTTAATGCAGCCCATAAGCAGTGAAACACAGTCACTTCTAATCTCACTGACTGTACCAAACCCAGGGGCCACATTCTGATTACGCCAAAAATACAATTCCACGCGCTAATTAACAAAACAGTTTTCCCATTCTCCCGCCTCCGTTTATGACACAAATAAAAACATCGAGGGAGAAAAGAAAATTGCTCGACGTTTCCTTTCGCCATTTTAATATCTGAAAACTTTTTTTTCTTCCACTCCCCGAAATCCCTTGATGTCTATTTAATCAAAATGGAAATGGGGTTTTTCTCTGGACTGACGGATCCGTTTTTCTAAACCATAACCACGTCCCCTCGACGCCACGGGTCAGCTCTACAGTCTGCTGTAAGGACAGAAACTGAACCCATGGATAATCTATTAGCCCCGCCGAAGAGAGATATATGGAGGCGTGGACCGGAGTGAGTCGGCATTGCCTCTCATCCAGTAGACTCAGACTCTTCAGAGCAGAGATTATATTGTCGGGAAATGGCTTGATAATTTTAAGATTCACCCAACTTTTGAAGTAGAGATTATCACTTCTGGGGATAAAAGACACACTTTTTAAGTGTAATATTCCATAGTTTGTTATTGGATTATTCTACTGTGCAAGAATATGAATCTTTTAGTTACTGTACACAAGTGTAAAGGTCATAGACTGGAAAAGGATGCGTTGACGGGATACATAACACATACATACGTAATTAAAACATGTTCAACAATTTCGGTTATCACAATCTACAGAGCGGAGTGTTCATTTGTAGAAGGGACGTCTACATAATGAGATACATAAATAATTTTTTCCCCCAACATGCTAGTGGAAATATGCTGAATGTTAACATTTCATCTCAAACCATCCATCTATGCATTGTACAAAAACACGGACTGACCTAACTGTGTGGAAGACTATATCTATATATCTAAATATAAACACAAACACATGCATTCTGGTCCTCTTGGGTCTCTGTCACATGCTTATCCGCTCTTTTAGTGAGAAGGAGAGAGATAAACAGAGAGAAAATTATATTATTGTATAAGAACTATTTTTCCCCCCATCCTTACTTCTCTTGTTCTCTGCAGGCCACAGGCTGGATTATAGAAATACACCGAGTAGAAGAAAAGTGCCACTTCATATTGATGTTCCCCACTGGCATGACTTCCTATATTTGCATTCTGATGAAAAACCGTTCTGAATGACATAAGAATGCTGTTTATGTTGCTGTTTTCGTGAACATGAGAAGTGGGACAGTGTTCGCCGTGTCCATTCTACCTCATCCACTTCTGTGGGTTTGACTTCCACTACTTTGGACAATCTCACCCAGTCTACAGACAGACTGACAGGCAGACAGACAGACAGACAGACAGACAGACAGACAGGCAGACAGACAGACAGACTGACAGGCAGGCAGACAGACAGACTGACAGGCAGGCAGACTGACAGGCAGGCAGACAGACAGACTGACAGGCAGGCAGACTGACAGGCAGGCAGACAGACTGACTGACAGGCAGGCAGACAGACAGACTGACAGGCAGACAGACTGACAGGCAGACAGACAGGCAGACAGACTGACAGGCAGACAGACAGGCAGACAGACAGACAGACAGACAGGCAGGCAGACAGACAGACTGACAGGCAGGCAGACAGACAGACATACTGACAGGCAGACAGACAGGCAGACAGACAGACAGACAGACTGACAGACAGACTGACAGGCAGGCAGACTGACAGGCAGGCAGGCAGACAGACAGACAGACTGACAGGCAGACAGACAGACAGGCAGACAGGCAGGCAGACAGACTGACAGGCAGGCAGACTGACAGACTGACAGGCAGGCAGGCAGGCAGGCAGACAGACTGACAGGCAGGCAGACAGACAGACAGACTGACAGGCAGACAGACAGACAGGCAGGCAGGCAGACTGACAGACAGACAGGCAGCCAGCCAGACACTCACACACTGGGAACATCTGTTCTAATTATCTTTCGTCATGTTCTATGACAGGTTCATTACGAGCGTGCTGTTTTCTCTGCCACTGTGGTCACTGTGTGAAGAACCAAGAGATGAGAACTTCAGCCATGTGTCATCTCAGTCAGGCCTGCAGGAACGCTCCAGTTTACCTCACACACACCCAGGAGACTTTGACGTTGGGTCATACGATCATAATCAGCCTTAAGATCCCCATGATAAGGTTTTCCCAGTCTATTATAAAGTCTCTTTCTCATAAAGGATAATAATAATAATAATGTTTTTTTATCTCTTTCCATCATGAAATAGTTTTGCTAATTGCATGATGTAGCGATTCGTTAAAAAGGACAAAACTCTCGTCATGCATGAGAAGACAAGAAATTTAGCTAATTTTATTCCCTGTCCCATACACTAAGACCAACTCACTCTCCTAAGGTACATTTACCCAGCCTTTAAAGATTATCTCAAATCAGCAGTAGAAGTTGTAGCCGCTGTAGAAGTTTTACTTGCCAGTAAATGAATCAGTCAGCCAGCTAGCCAGTCAGTCCGCCAGCTAGCCAGCCAGTTCCCCTGCCAGCCTAAGGGGTTGTCCTGCTGCTGCTTCCCCAACAAGCTGTTGAGTCATTAGTGACATCAGCCAACCTGTCTCCTCTCTCTATTTTGGCCCAGGGGCCTCCGGCACCAGTTCCCCTCCACAGCACACAGACAGAGAGAGAGAGAGAGGGAGCAAGAGAGAGAGAGAGAGAGAAAAAGAAGAGAAAGAAAGAAAGAAAGAAAGAAAGAAGGGAAGGAAAGAAAGAAAGAAAGATAGAAAGAAAAGAAAGAAAGAAAAGAAAGAATGGACAGACGCTTTGAAGACATACTTTTATGATAATTACAGCCTAGTTGGAGCCAAAGTAACAGTGTCTATTGATTTGCCGTTTAAATATGAGCGTCACTGATGAATAGGCTAACTGCAGTCTGAATAAATCAACGCTCCTGGAACGTATTACTGGAACCCCGTCTGGCTCTTCAAAGGTAATCCATTTTGCTACTGCACAAACATGTCTCACGGCACTGGGAAAATGAAAAATCTGGACATTTCGCCAAGGTCCATCCACGATACCCACTTACACACTGAACACAATTTCTTCCCTGGGTAGCAGATTATAGTTTAGTTTTTAGTTTGATAATCCCGTATCATATTTAAAGGATATGCAGACCGTTATAAAACTTAGCAATGGGTTTTAAACCCATGTCTGAAGGTGTAACAGAACATCGTATTGTGAGTGTTACTGTGGACTGCTCGTCCGGGGTTTGCTGTGTGCTTAGAAATGGGGTCTTAGCTTTCCCCTGCTACCACCCACACAGGGATTTGCATTGACAACTCAGGCAGGCAGGCGGGCGGGCAGGCGGGCAGGGATTTGGGGAGCCCTTGCCGTCAATGTGAGAGCTAAGACGGGCTCCATCCCCTCCTCAACCCTCAGCGCGGATTAAGACAGAAATCCCTCCCTGATCAATGAGCCAGGCAGGCTAAACGGAATCTGTCCCTTTTGAAGAGAGCCTCTTCATTCATCACCGTCTAACCGGCTTCCAGACACAGAAACAGAAAAAGTAGAAGGGACAGACACTGTGTTACCATGAGTAGGGGACGTGGAGGTGTGTCCGCTCTATCTGCTGCAATCTATAGATCCTCCAACTGGAAATACATTCTTTGTGGATTATAGAGAGATATATTTGATTAGAGAGATGATAAAGAAGTGTTCAACTAACATTGATATTCATAGAATATCATCTTCATCTTCATATGGAGTAAAATAAGATGATTGGATAATTGAGAAAATACCAAAATAAATAATGGAATAATAATAGAGTGATATAATCCAGTGAATCCATTATCTATAAACAGGTAGAATTATTTAAAGGTATCAATATTATTATCGACATCTCCATCATCCTCCAAGAGTGATATAATCCAGTGACTCCATCACCTATAAACAGGTAGAATTATTTAAAGGTATCAATATTATTATCGACATCTCCATCATCCTCCATTTCCCACATCTCTAGTAACATCTTTTACCTTCTTTGGTATCCTTCTCAACATTAAGGACGAGTTATTGAGCAAGAGCAAGTCTGTCGCAATATGTTGGGTGAGCAAGTCTGGCGCAAATTGGCTGCCGGGGTATCACTCAGACTGAGTGTTGTGTTCGATAGCTGTCGGTCCGTTCGTTGTTCGTTCTGTGTAATTCATTGGCAACCAATTTGAGTGTTGAGAAAAGCGCCAAAAACTAAATACAATGAATTATTATTATTATTATTATTATTGATTTAGGTGATGGAGTAAATGAGCCCATCAGGTGCGGATGATTACACCACAAAGTAATTGAAATAGTAACCAATTGATCAAATATATATTTTCCCCAGCTATTCTCTTTAGTGATGGAGTCCATTTTGACACACCAGGGTTTGAAACCGTGAAACGCAGTCAGGATGAGATGGCTGACGCAGAGTGACGAGAAACTGAATTTAGGAGATGGTGTTAGTCGCCAGAGTCACGCATGGGGAACGGGCTCTGAATAAAACACACAGAATTAATGGAGTGATTCAGCGGGCGAAAAGTTAAGGAGGGGTGGAGAGAGAAAACATCAGGAACTATTCAAAACCTCCGGGGGAAAAAAAAAACATGGGAGACAACATCCAGTCACCAAAACAACACTAAACAATTTATAGAAGCTTCTGGATGAATCTCACATTTTTAAAATGATACAATTCATGAGACCCTCTGACTTTTTATGCCTTTATGGCAATATGCAGTAATTACACCTGAAGTTGAGTAATATGTATTTTCTTCTCAAAGGTCTAACAGGTTTTTGAAGACTTTGATGGGACACGCAAGAACTCCGTCCTCTTTATCATTGAAGAGCTTTACGTTTCGACTTGTTGAAAGTTCTAATGATCTGCAGTGTGAAGTGATTTATGTTTATTTAAGTTCATTTCTGTTCAGTTGCACAGGACTGGCTAAATGGCTGTTCACTATTATTTTCTCATGAGTTCTAATTCCAAGTCTTTCCTAAACACTAGGTTGATCAATAATAGTAGTTTAATAATGTATATTAGCTGTCCCTCTGTCTGTCTGCCTGTCTTTGGGCCTGACTCCACTATCCATCTGTCTGTCAATCTACATATTAACCCGGTTAGCCACCATGGCTGGATCATAACATTTAACCTATATCTATAAATCCACATCATATGCATTTTAAAAATATAAAGTATTTCCTGCACCACGATGTAAAACCAGAGCATACAGCAGGCTGTGCCGGGGTGTGAGCATTTCTGTTCCTTTTCTAAAAACACACAAGCCGAGAACAACCACCACTGATTGCCATTTCAAGAACACGCGATTGCACCACATGGCACGCCTCACTTTATGAATAAACATGTAAAGAATTGACCAGGGAACCACACATAATTCTCTCTCTCTCTCACTCTCGCTCAGTCTCGCTCTCTCGCTCTCTCTCACTCTCTCTCAGTCCCTCTCCGTCTCTCTCTCTTTGCAGTGACAACCCTGCAGTAGGAGGAAGCCGGGAGCTTTTTATAGCCCCTCTTCCCCTAACGTAATTATTTCACTGGGCCATTGTGGTGGGCAGCCGGAAAGATTCAATAAGTGGACAACGACCGTTGGACATCCTGCAACAAAGCGCTTAGCGTGGCACAACGTCAGGTGGAGATTTAAGCTCCACAATAAACCCAGAGACATAGCTGCTGTTGTTGCCATGTGCTGCGAGGTGCTCTACTGTTGTTTGACCAACACACTTGTTCAGGGAGGTTCACATTTGTCTATACATTTCTCTTTCTGAACAACTGCTTGCTCCCTTTATTCCCTTTCTCTCAACCTGGCTCTCAAATTTTTTGTCTCTCTACCTTTTCTTTACATATTTTTTACACGACACCAATCCCCCTCCTCTCCTAGAAACACACACACACACACACACTCACACACACACTCACACTCACACTCACACTCACACTCACACTCACACTCACACTCACACTCACACTCACACTCACACTCACACTCACACTCACACTCTCAGCATCTGTGCTGCCGCATGAGAGGGAAGGTTTGTAGAATGTCACGATGTTCCACACAGCAGGCAAGGGCGAGGGGCCTCACGCAGGGGAGACGTGTTGGGGCAGCAAGGACAAACCCATAGCAAACAGTACAGTACAGTATCTCGATCACCCACTCCCATCTAATTTACTGTATGCACTGCAGTTACCCCACAGCTAGCCTAGCTGTACTATAATAATATCACACTCTGACAGTGAGTACATGTACATACAGTCTGAGACACTCCCATCTAATTTACCGTCTGGACTGCAGTAACCCACAGCTAGCAGTACTATAATAATATCACACTCTGACAGTGGGTACTTATACATACAGCATCACCCACTCCCATCTAAACGATGGTCTGCATTGCAGTTACCCCACAGCTAGCCTAGCTGTACTATAATAATATCACACTCTGACAGTGAGTACATGTACATACAGCATCACCACCGCATCGTTTTACACCAACAGTCACTGATCCAATGGGAAGGATTATGTAACCACCAGAAGATTTCATTGTGACGTGGTGTCTTTCAACAAAAGGCAATTTGGGCATGTTGAGAAGTGAGCAACACACGGTGGTTGGGTGACGCACTTGAATGTGGGGAATTCTCGACTGACGTCAAACGCGGTTGACCCTCGCTAGCCTCACGTCACTACCATTTGTTATGAGATATACAACCTTCATCATCTAAACAAATGGTTCTTTTTTTCCCCTCTTGGTCTGACCACGCTTTTTTCTCTCCCAAAAGCACCATACAAGTCAAAAGCAAAATTTCCTGTTAGACGAACCAGGAAGTTTGAAATATCAGTGACGCTTGTACTGTACGCCGGACAAAGATTTGGAGCAACTAATGACCTTTCCTCAGCCTCCTCATATATCCAAACCAATAACACTCAGATTTCCCATAAGCACCCTGGCTTAATGACTCAGTTAATTTCTATGATTAGAAGTATCTTGGATCAATGTTGTCTGCCGAAAAGGAAGGAAGAAAACCAACCACTTTCTCAATTACAAATGAATTAAAATGCGTGTGCCTCATCACAGGATCATTTCATATTCTAATTCATTATAATTCAATGCCGTGAAGTTTTCTGGTGATTAAACACAAATTGACAGAAACTGATTGAGCGTGTAGCGAGCGGCAAATCTGATTTAAATTATTTTCCGGCCATGAAGAAATGCAATGAGAAAAACGAATTGATAGAAACAAAAAAGCAGCTGAGCCATGTATACGGCAGCAGTGCCAAATACACCAAAACTCTACGCTTACTCATCCTTTGCACGCTATAAAGTGTGTCTGTCTGTTAAACTTATCTTAGCTTCACGGGATTTTAAACAAGGTGTGATGAGACAGTCCTCAGCATGTTGGGTAAACAGACAGACACACAAAGGGGAAAATTCTAAAAACACACTGAATTATTCTGAAGTGTGTGTCCTCTGTGTAAACCCAGCAGCAAGAACAAACATCACAGTGAGAAACAAGACAACACACTCACCGTTGTAGCGAGCATAGAAATGCCATTGCAAACGAGAATAAAAAAAAAAAAAAGAGACTGTGAAGTAGCATTGACCGGTGAGTCAGGACGCAGCAGCACAGACATCAAATCTGGACAGGATCCAGAGTCTAGCTGAACCGTAGTTTATTCTAATTGGACTACAATTGATATGGCTGCAAAAAGAGAGTGTCATGTCTTTTAGATCACACTGACAGACTGAAAGGCACGCGAAGGAGGCAGAGAGAAAGAAGCATATATTTCAGAGACAAATGCAGTAAAAGAAAGATATCATTCAGAGACAAACGCAGAGAAAAAAGGATATTTTCAGAGACAAATGCAGTGAAAAGACGATATAATTCAAAGACAAATGCAGTGAAAGAAAGATAATTTGTGCGAGTGCGTGTGTGTGCGCGTGAGGGTGTGTGGCATTGCTTTGACGATAAGCGCTGATAAAGCTACTCCCAGCAGACCTGCATGCTGTATATACAGGGTCGGTGAGTACTGCATTTTGACAGTTTAGTGTCTGTATTTTATGGCACTGTTGCACCAGAAATAAACACATCGATCTTTTTCCACCCTTCTTCAGTTAAGGAAAGCATTTTTTTTTCTGTGACAGTGTGAAGAACAGTCGAGTTGATAGGTCAATTCCCTTGCTAGGGGGTTTTAAGATTGCCTGGTACACGTGAAAAGGTCCCAGCCCCACCAGTCGAGAGAGAGCGAGAGAGAGAGAGAGCGAGACAGTGTAAACCACCGGGACCAGACTGAAAAAACAGGCCTTGTGAACATAATGAAAGTGACATGATGCATTGAGCTGGTAGCTGAAAGTAAGGGGGGCCCGGGGGGGCCGGATGGGGGGCTGGGGGGGCTGGGTGGGAAGGCTTTGGCGCGGAGCTGCCATCGGTCTTAGTGGCGGAGGGCCACACCTAGAGAAGGCACTATGGGTTCAGCTCCCGCGAGGCAGACCCCAGCACTGGAGCCTCCGTAGCGGAATGCTTACCCTGGCACATTTTACACTGAGTTATCTGCAATTTATCCCGGGTCTCACAGGGTGACAGTGGGGGAAAAAGAGCAGAGCACTTACTCTTAAGACTTGAAGATAAGGTCGATTTACTGTTTTTTTTTCCTTCATTGAGATGTAAATGCTATGCATGGTGTATAGCCTGCTCAATAGCTTTGACCAACAATCCTTGTAAGAGCCTTGTTCATTAAACTCTAATGAATTCTGAACTGAAATATCCTCAAATAAAGTAATTTCCACTTATTCAAGTTTTATTTGTTTCTGTAAAATGATTTCAATTTAGATTGCGGAGTCTTTATTACTTGTGTTACCTAATTGAACTGGATAAGTCAATGTGATTGGTTCCGTCAAATAATATTAATAAGCCCGCTTTTCACTCTTAAAAATCAGTTTACAGATTTGGGGAAATCTAAGAAGTCTACCAGACAGTGATGTGACAGATTCATATGAAAACACCCTTTCAAACTGACAGACTGAACAAAGTACCTTATCCTGACAAACAGTCCCATCCTCTGCATTTCAGAGATTATCTGTATTTTTTATTCATGGCAGAGAAAGAAAGAAAGAGAGAGACAAAGAGAAAACGAAGCAGTTTGTGAGCTACCGAGAGCAGTCGGAGGCTGTTTAGGGATCAGGGGCTCGTAGGGATGGGAGGGGAGGGGTGGATTTATAGGGTTAGCTCAGGTTCAACAAGAGGAAGCAGCCTCATTAGGTAATGGACCTTTGTTTGATACGCGGTGGAATGGATGCACTTTCAGCACCAATTAAGAGAAGCCATCACCAAAACACACCATCTAGCCAGTGGCAAAGTGAACAACCAGGACATTTCATGTAGATTTCGTTCAGAGGTGACGAATACGGTTCTAATGACGAACTTAATAAGATGTAGAATTAGAATATAATGAATTATATTGTGCCATAAAATAAAATCAAACTCGGCAGACGGACAGTTTAGTTAGTATTTGCTGAGTCACCTCATTTTTGGGGGACAAAGGGAAAATAAACCTTTAAAGAACAACAGCAGTAATCCATTTTGAATCCTAAAAAAGGCACAACTACCTTCTATCCACAGCAACACATTGCCAGCTGGCACTTAAGATTTTTTTTAACCTAATCAAATTAGGGATTGTCGGGCAACTCAGCTGCCCTCTCTCACCCATACGGAAAACGAATGAATTAACCCTTTTAACCCCCTTCTACTCAAAATGATCTCCAATCTCTACCCTGTTGACTTGTAAACATTACGGACCCCCTTTTCATGAATTTTATATTCCCTTAAATGATGGTTCAGTCGTGTTGGTCTATATTTCATTGGTCATGTACAACATATAAAACCAAACTAAAAAGGACATTGGTCAGGGGAAAAATAAACGATTGAAGTCCTCAAAACGAATAGGACCAATGGGAAATAAAAGAGTGAGATCGAGACAGATATATCCGGATTCAAATAAATTATTGAATATAATTGATGATGAATCAATGAATACAATTGATGACGTTCTGCTAGACATCCATGACAAATGGGCAGTGAGACGCAGAAGAAGAAAAATAACTGCAAAACAATAAAACACAAGAACTAAGAATAAGCAAATAGAGACAATGGAGGACAAGGCAAGACTGAGAATCATAACATTCTTTCTTTCTTTCTTTCGTTCTCATTCCCATGGAGTCCCACATGGCCTGCGTATACGTCTTGGCCATGACATGTAATTAGGTCTGCAGATGGGGGACTTGGTCGGCAGCCACACTGGACCCACATCACTAGGCTGCTGATGCCATAGGACCACACAAACCGAGTTGGGGGCCTTTATAGGCCATAAAGACAAGAACAGGGGAGGGAGGGAGGGCAAGAGAGAGATAAAGAGAGGGAGAACTAAATAAATGAAAAGACAAAGAGGCAGAAGAGTGAAGAAAGAGAGAGAGAGAGAAGAAAGAGGAAGAAAGAGAGAAGAGAGACAGAGAGAAAGACAGAGACAGAGAAAGAGAGAGAGAGAGAAAGATAGCGAAGAGATAGAGAAAGAAAGAAACATGGGGGAGCGAGAGAGAGAGAGAGAGAGAGAGAGAGCGGGTAGAGAGAGAGAGGAGAGAAAGAGAGAGAAATGAAGAGACAGATAAAGAACAACCTGAGAGAGGAGCCCTGAGGGTTAGGAAGGGGAGAACAGGGTGGGCCGCCGGGGAGGAGCGACTGTCAGGCCAATGGAAGCGTGGTCGTAAAAGAAGAAGAAGAAGATATATACACACCTCAAACCCTCGCTCGTGCACGCACGCCATTACAGCCCCTCAGGCCAATCCTTCTGCTAGACATCTTTTACACGTAATTTAATCAGTCCACGTGCTACAGCCGCGCTACCATTAGCATGCTAACAAGCCGCTGTCTCGTCGTTCAGGATAAATAAAAAGGGCTTTTAGAATGAGCCCCCAAAATGTCTCGCAGAGGATTTTGAAATCGTTCAGATATTATTATTGATGACAGCATAACCTGTTCTCCTCACTGATAAGGCGCTGGGGAGAGCAGCAGAAGCATTAGCTATTGAAATTATCTAATGTACTTTGCCCCGAAACAAACTGATCAATAGGCTCACTTTAAATTTATAGACGCTGCAGCATTAGAGGATTGCCATTTTTAATATGTGTTCCTAACAAACTGAATGAAAAGCCACATCACTGCTCATCAAGTTGTTGTGATGATAGTTGTCTAAATTGGAAGGAATGGTGGGTTTCAGAGCCTCAGATCGCTTTTGAGAGTAATGATGTATGTGCATGATGTAAATAATCTTATAAATAACTTGTATGTTAAGCATGAGCTACTGCAAATGCAGTCTTTGGTTGTTTATCATAGAAAAATGGGGTAATTAACATACAGCAGCAACTGGAAGTTAACAGACCGCACACTGTGAAATAACGATGATGACCCATACAAAGATAAAAGGGGGAAACTTTAATTTGCTCAAAGAATATCTAGAAATGACCTCTTTTTGAACGTAATTATCAAACCTTGCTAAGTAGATGGACGGAGTGGGTAGGTTTAAGGAGTAAACTGAATTAATTAAATACTAATGGGATCAAACAGGACTTCTGTGTCACCAGGGAAAATCTCTTTCTCTCCCATTTCAAAGGGGTAATCAGTTTCCTTATAAGATAGATTGCCCATGTGTATGCTATGGTACGGTGTAAAACATGCTAATGCTAATGCGAATGCTAACTTTAGCAACATGCCACAAGTGCCAACCCTTTATTAAAGACGTTCGAATATGGGGCAAGGAAAGGCATTTAGACACAAAGTCAGTTACTAACAAAGCTTATACACCTTATTTAAAGTTACTATAGGCAGTCTATCTGTAAGAGGTAATTTTGGCGACCCTTACAGTTTGCTCAGGGCAATTATTTTCCCTGTCGCTAAGGCGTAAAAAATGCTCGTGGTCACTGCATATCGCTTGCACGATCAACGACTGTACTCTGAGTAAGGGCATCTCTTCCTGATTTGGTGACGCACTTCCTTGTGCCATAAAGCAATTTATCACAGTTTCGTGGGAGATCGTACCCGGTAGCAGACAAAATTTGTGTTAAACATTGAGACTTCAAGAGGACTGATCTGAACAGCGATATTTTTCATTTCCCATAGACAACATTACAATGTGCCATCAGAAGAAATGTGTTGATTATCCGTTAACATAAAAAAAAGTTGCCTATAGTTGCTTGAAGAGACATCTCTTCAAAAATATCTTTGGATTCGCCTGACCCCTTAGAAGATGTGCATGATATTTAAAGATGCCACATGCAATTCCGGTGTAAGATTTATGTAGAAATCCATACCCCTACTGGGAGCTGAGGTTGATATATACATTATTAAACAGGTGGCGACTGACTCAAGCCAAGAGACTTGGAAAGATACTGCCACTGCTCTAACTGGGTGGGGCTAGTGTTAGATACTTACATGGATTTGGTGTATCGGTAGAGAAGTGAAGCGTCAGAAAACCACAAAAACCAACGAAGAGATAATCACCATAATTGTACATATTCTTAAAACATTGAAAAAGCAGATATGTCTTCCTCACCAGTTTGAGCAAAGAAGTAAAGTTAGAGTAAACATTTTCCGAAATATTTACAAACAGATATGTTTATTGGACTACTTGATAAAAAGTAAATCCACCAAAACAAAAATCAATAATGAGATGCTTTCTGAACTCATTGTTCTTGTTGAAGTAGCGGTTCAAAAGAAACAGACCAGACTTGACGTTTCTAAGGACTTCGAGGCTACGGAAGTTACTTTAATAAACATAAAAACTTAAGTAACTATGATTCAGCAAGGGAAAGGTCGGGAAGCCTCTTTCTCGTTAAAACGTGCTGGGATTTTGCCAACTTATAAAGTAGCTCAGTGGAAACAGCCTAATGCCCTGGTGCATTGTCAACGATACCGTGTTGCTGTGGAAACGAGGACACAAAATCCTCTTGCCCTAGCAGTCATCTAGAACTGTACTTTTTTTTTTTTTTTTACACTCTTTTTGTCACATCTTCCTTCTCTCATGTTTTCCCAATCCACTGGCTTCAACCATAAACATTAATAGTGTTACACAATTAAAAAATAATCACGTTTGTTTTGCTTCAAACGCTGCACAGTAGGAGATGCTAAATCTCCCTGTGTTGTGTGCAGGATTTTTCTATGTCAAGACTCCTTAGTGTGTGACAAAGATGTAACAACAATGGGTTCGTAATTTGGCCCATCTTACTGCATGTCCCTGCAGAACAACTCTCAGTCTCAGGATAATTCTCTTGGGAGGAACTATTTATTTCACAGCTTGACTCAAATTTTTGGGAGCGATGCTGTGCATGGCAAATGGCACGGTCCCTGACTGTTAGGCCTTTTAGAAAGAAAAGGACATTTGCATTTGTATTTGCAAAAGGCTTTCTAAATATGAAAGGGGACACAAATTGTGGAGATGTATTGCTCATGGAAAATGAGTCCTTTCCCTTATGTAAACTTACATCAAGAGTAGTTCGTATAGACAAGACCATATCTGAGACACAGCATCTTCTTTGGTTAACTCAAACAGGAAGTGGAATTCAGGTTTATAAGCATCAGCAAAAAATAAATGGAGGCAGTGTCAGAAAAATTGGTATGTAGCCTACGCATTGCTGCTCACATTCTTGCAAATAGGAATGTTTCAAATGCACACATTCACAAACTCTCTCTTGCTTTCTCTCTCTCACACACACACACACACACACACACACACACACACACACACACACACACACACACACACACACACACACACACACACACACACACACACACACACACACACACACACACACACACACACACACGCGGCAGCTTCTGTTGGGAGTGTTCTGATATGTGTGTTGTATCAATGACAGAGAAGGACACACACTACCTATTATTTTCTCTATGCTTCCTGTCCGGACAGCTGACCAGCTCTCTACCTATTGATTAGCTCTGAGGTCACTAAACCCACTGATCACATTACCCATTCTCAGGCAAGGGCCATTGATCAGTCAAAAAAATGGGGGGGGGGGGGGGTCAGTCTTTCGTCCATAGAAGTCGACTTTTAATTTGATTAACGAACACCACAGACAACTGATACGTTATTGTTCATTTCGTGGCCCCACTACGGAGCAGACGCACGCGCCACACAGCCATGTTCTCAAGCCCAACTAGACTACACATTCCTGCTCTTCCACTTAAAGACTGCAGTCTCCCATTGACATTAAACTACAGTGTTACTAGTGTCATCTCCTCTCCGTTTCGACCCACTGTATCATCACTCAAAGAGGTCTCACCGGCGTCTGTCCCCCCTGCTTTACAACCTTCTCAGAGGACAGGTGAGAAGGGGGAGGGGAAGGAGACGGAGGACATGGAGAGTCTGGCAGCGCTCCAGCTGCTATAACTCTGGCATCTCTCAAAGTCACGAGAGAGAGAGAGAGAGAGAGAGAGAGAGAGAGGGAGAGAAAGAGAGGGAGAAATTAAGAGTGAGCGAGAGAGAGAGAGAGAGAGAGAGAGAGAGAGAGAGAGAGAGAGAGAGAGAGGGAGAAATTAAGAGTGAGCGAGGGAGAGAGAGCGAAAGAGCGAGTGAGCGAGAGAGAGAAATGGAGAGTGAGCAAGAGTGAGTGAGAAAGAGCGAGAGAGAGAGTGCCAGAGAGCGAAAGAGAAAGAGAAAGAGGGAGACAGACATTAGTAGGCAGATAGATATCATTACCGGGATTGTCTTTCCCCGTGGCGAGCTCACTAAGGGGGGGGTTGGAGAGGAGAGGAATCAATTAGCCTCCAGCAAGCATCCTCCTCCAGCAAGCATCCTCCTCCAGCATCTCAACAGCGGGGGTTCTCTGACCTTGAAATGGAGCTGGAGCCGACATGCCTGTGTGGGCCTGGCCAGGAGGAAGTCTCCCCCCCGTGCCACCACAGCTCCCCAGCAGCATTGACTTTCTCAAGTCATGCATCATCCACTGCGTATCGATTTGAGTAAAATGAGTTATTTTTTCTGGGGACTTGTGGTCAGAACACAAGGAGTTGCACAAGTTGGTTTGCACGCTGGCTTAAAGAAAACACTACTACAGGTAAAAAAAAATAATACAAATATTCAATGTATGTACTAAATTAAAAATATTAACGATAAACAAAGCACCACAATATCAATTGTCGTCAAACCTCCCCCCACCACCAGCACCACACCAGGTTACATAATGAATAGTCTTGTTTCAAACGTATTGGCAGAATATCCCTCTCTGCACTGCTTGGAGGGAAACCTCGTGGTTTACTCAGCGTCTGTTTATCTGCTAATGTGGGTTAATAACAGCCTGCAGTGGTTTCGACACAAAGGTGAAGTTTCCTCCTCATCACCTGGGGTAGTCAGGTAGGGACACGGGCAATTCTTCAAGGGCTGAGTCACTGCCACTGGTGTTACACATTTTCAAGTCCCAGCTTGTCTGCAGCCTGACAATCTGCTCAACAACAGGCTCTCGTTTCCTCTCTCGTGTCACCTACGTATTACAAAGTCACCTACGTATTACAAAAGAGGATTGGAGTTGTGACTGGAAATAGATATTACTTTTTTTGGGTGGGGAGAGTAGGTTCTCTGGAGAGTCAGCACTCTCGATGTATTTTTGTTTGTTTTTTTATTTGTTTTTAATCCGAACTATTTTATTAAATAAATGAATCAATGTTCTTTCTTTGCTCCATGTTCTTCTACGGTCTCTGACACAACTCCTTAGGGGGGCAAGACCACCTTAAGGCATCTCCCTTTCTGAGTGCATCTCCCATTTTTATGATTCCCTTTTAGGCTACATCTACACCTTAGACAATACTTCACATTTGTATCCATTAAAGTACTTTTAGTAGTTTTGGTATATTTCATTAAATATTTTGCACCCTGCTCCTCCTCTATTCAGAAGACAATACCCTTAGCACTCTAACAAAAAACTGCATGTTTTTTTGTTTTTAAAATACTCACAATAAGTAGGGATAACAATGTCATTAGATTCCGGTGTGCTGCTTTTGGGGTAAGGGGTCGGCGTCCACTTTAGGGTGGTTGAGGTTGGCCTGGAGGTGTCGGGGCGACGGGTCAGTGCAGACGTAGGGGCGCTCTGAGTCACTCTGGTCGGCTTGCCGTCCACTATCACCTCTGGCTGTCCGATGGCGGTGGTAGTGGTGGTGGAGAGGCCAGCGGACACGGTGGTGGAGGGTCGTGAAGAGGTCAAAGGAAGTCCCATGGTAGGGTCAGCCAGGATGACGAAGGGGTCCTGCCCCATTCCCATGTGCTTGGGTGGGTCATACTCGAAGATCTTGTCCACGAAGACCCACTTGAGGCCCGCGGTGCAAAGCGCCAGACTCAGCAGGCACGCCAAGATGGGCAGGATGCAGATTTTCTCGGAGCGAAGGCAGCTGCGCACATGTTCCATCTGCAGGCACACGCAACAGGAGGCCCCGGCCAGGCCTAGCAGTCCCAGAGGACCCGCTCCGCCTCCTCGCTCCCCGGAGTCTGTGGCATCGTCGCCGCTGACGACCGCGTCCTCGCCTCCCTTCGGGCTCTCCCCCTCTGCTTCGCCACCTTCCTCCTGGCGCTCCTCGTCTTCCCCCTCCTTGGGGGCTAGTTTGAGGTTGACGGTGGCGTCGCCGGGGGAACAGGCGGGCGAGGCGGCGGCGCCGGGTATCACCACGACGACCAGCCCTGCGGACACCCCGTCGTCCACTCCCTCGGTCATTCCTTGGGCCCTCCCTCCTCAACGGTCTCCTAGGCGATCTCGGGACACCTGGGAAGGGGGCTTTGCTTAGAACATGGCAGAGCAGGGGGATACGGCGTCGGGTTTGCAAAGCACGGTGTCCATGAGGAGGTTGCCGGAGCGGAGAGTTGGTTTGGCGAGGGGACGATGCTCTTCAGCACGCTACGCACCCCGGGGGGGGGGTGGGGTGGGGTGGGGGGGGGCCTTGCTAACAGTCCAGCAAGTCAACAGGGCAATGCAAACGGACTCCGTAGTGCTGTGGATAAGCTTCTAAAAAGGATCTCTCTCTCTTCGTCTTTTTTCTTTCACAGCATTCTCAAGGGGAAAACGTGCATAAAACGAGTTCTTAATCAAAACCATCAAATTCAGCCTTCTTTGACTCAGAACCACAACTCAAATAATAATACAAAAAAGTAGCAACTCCCCCCCAAAAAATAACAATGCTCCTCTTTTAAATCCCGGTCCAGTTCAGTTCCAGTTGTCAGGGGTCCGGAAAGAAGAAAAAAAAATCTGGTTGGGGTAGAGCCGGAGTGCAGCTCCCTCGCTCGCTCACTCACTCACTCACCTGAGCAGTGACAGAGTCGGGGCGGTAGCCGAGGCAGAACAGTCGCCAAGCGGGGCGGCAGGGTGCAGCTGCGGCAGACGTTGGAGCGGCCCGAGTTGTCGTAGCAGCAGCAGTGCTGTCGTCAGCGGAGGGGACGGAGCGGGCAGGCACTGCGGGGGCGGAGGTGGAGACGCCAGCGGAGGAAACATGCTGCTCTTAGTCTAACCCTCGTGAGGCTGCTGTGCGGGCGTCTCAGGCAAGCCCTTTGCGCTTAGCCGGCAGGGGCGGAATCACCGGGGGAGCAGCAGGTGCCCTTCCCCTCCGCAGCGCCACAGAAACACATCATTAGAGCGAGAAAGAGAGAGAGAGAGCGCGAGAGAGAGAGACGGAGGGAGTGGGAGAAGGAGGGAGGGGAGGGGGGCGCGCCCGGCACATAGGAACACGGAAGGACAGCCAAGTCAGGATACTCCCCCTTTTTTCTTCTTCTTCTTCTTCTTCTCTTTCACATGTCACACTCCGCCCTTCTCTTTCTTTTCCCCCCCTTTTCTTTTTTCTTTCCCTCTTTTTGCACCGTTCCTCTCTAAACTCTTCACATGCTCTTTTCTGCCTGTCTTCCTCTCTGTTTGCCTGGTGTGTCCACAGCGCTCTCCTTCCTCCCAGGCTGAACACAAAGCACACAGCTAAGCAAGTTCCTACTTGATCCAATTAGACGAGGGACGCAACGAATCACAGCCAAGCAAACCGCGCTCTCTCTCTCTACCTCTCCTCTCTCTATCTCTCTCTCTGTCAACCACTTACTCCTCCTCACTCTGTTACCCTCTCTCATTCATTCACTCACTCACTCACACTCAGTGGACTATTGATTATGCTAATCGAAAAGGGTGTGTTTTTTTGTCCGGAAAGTGGGAGTAGACGAGGCAGACACATGATCCCTCCCGCGGGGGCAGAAGCATTCTCCTCCCCACCCCCTCACCCCATCAATGAAAACGTAAAACAGAGCAGAAATGTAGTTAGCAATTATTTGTAGAAATGTTTATAAAAAATAAGATCATTGGTTTTTATGGTACTTCAATTTGATCGGCTGTCAGTGCCAGAGTACCTACAGCTAAAGCTAGAGTTAGAGAAGAGACTCCTTGCTTTCAGTAATGACATTTCTGAGTTATGGCTTTGGCGACCACTACTACTGTATGTGCGCGCGTGTGTTTTTTTTAACGCTGACTCAAGGGGACTAGTGAGAGAGCTCTTGGCCTGTCCGGAAGCGCCATCGACTAGACATAAATATTCGATGAACAGCAGACTGCTTGAGGAGGATTGGAGGAGAGAGAAAGAGAGAGAGAAAGAGAGAGAGAGACAGACAGAGGGTGTCAGAGAAAAAATAAGAAAGAAAGAAAGAGAAAAAGAAAGAAAGAAAGAAAGAGAGAGAGAGAGCAAACCTCCGTCTGTCTACGGAAGAGCATATCCCCGCATCCTATTTGCCACTTTTCCAAATGACCGTTTAATGAACAGGCTTTTATTCAAAGTCGCCATAATAAGCCATACCGTTATGGGCTTTCTTTGAAAGCCTTTATGTTTCATAACATAAAAGCATGTGTGGGATAATCAATCCAAGGTGAGTGACGGAACCCGGAAGACAGCACGTTTTGAAATATAACCGACCGATAAGAACCCGCGGTGCTATCCAGTTACACTCATTATCCAGACCCGATAGCATTTCGTCACGGTGTAATGTGCTTTGGTTGTTAATTCAACCAAGGCAACATTTAGCAGCAGGTCTTTTGTCGTTAAAGAAGATATGTCACATGAAACCTTTTTTTTTTCTTTTTTGCTGGTTACCAGAGCAGGCAAACAAGAAATAAAAAATGGATGACTGGATGTCTGACCTTTAAACAATTCAATAAAAGCAACGCTAGGGTTTTAATTCTTAAACTCTTGCAAATGTGAAGCCTTAACAGATTAATTTGTAATATAGCAGGGACCTACACCTAAACCCTTCAGATGGTTTAGACATGAGGAAGTTCGTTAACATATCACGCCACACGTTACCATAGGGACCAATCACATCAACAAATGTCAAGATTCCACCGTATGCAGAGTTTGCATCTTACGCAAATAAAAGCCACGTAAATATCGACTTTATTCATTTCCATGTCCTATCAGAGGGGCTTCCATGGAACACCGCTTCGCTAATCCAGGAACAGAAACCCAGTTCAGCACTTCAAATTGACTCATTATGCAAATGTTTCGATTTTACCAACACACACACACACACACACACACACACACACACACACACACACACAGTGAGACATGCACTCACTTAAATCATCATTACACTCCAACCCCCATTTTGTCTGTTAAACACACAGTATTCAGCTTTAAGGTTTTTAGCACTGTGTGTGTGTGTGTGTGTGTGTGTGTAAGTGTAAGTGTGTGTGTGTCTGTGCTTCAGATCAAAAGAAGAGAGGGGCTGGGATTACTGTGTGTTTTTTTTAAGTTAACACTCTGCACGTCTGGCTTTAAACACAGTCTTCAGGAGAGGGTCACTGAGGGAGCGACGGATTGACGGAGAGCAATCCTATCCCCCCCTGGTGAGCTGTTAAGCCACAGCCTCACCTCACCTCACCCTCTCACACTAATCATGCTAATAGAGTGGATTTGGGGAGGCAATAACCAACAATAACCTGGCATTTTAAGAGGACTGTAGGGGAGAGGGGGAGTAGGGAGGGAGGGCAGGGGGTGGGAAAGGGTGGGGTGGGGAGTCCGAATACGAGGCTGTAGGGGAGGAGGAGTAGGGAGGGAGGGGGGCAGTAGGTTGAGGGGTGGGGGGGGGGTCCCAATACGAGGCTGGCGACCGGTCGTTCCAGTCACAAAGGTCACAAAGGTCAGGTCAATGCCACACTTGTCATTGACACAGAGACAACCCTTTTCAATCTCCAGGAGGGATTAATACCGGTAATGGTGTCTGCTGTCCTGCGGCTTCCTGTCAGCTGGTGAGTCTACGCCCCCCCGCCCCCCCCACTCTCTTCCTCCCTCCCCCCTCCGCTTGTATCTCCGTCTCTCCATATTGATATACCATACTGACATTTCTGCTATTTAGAGTAGGCTGTCTTTTTTTTTTTTTTTTAAGAAGGAGCTCTTTGATCAATAGCAGCTTTCACAGAGAAAAAGCCCGGCGATAAAGCTTTCAACTCCTAGAATCAAAAGGGATGGAGTGCTTTGCCAAAATCTATGGAGAATTAAACAGTCGTTTAACTCTTCAAGGGCCCTTAACCTCTCTTTGATCATAGCAGGGGACTCCTATCATTAGGCAACTTCCAACAGTGAATATGTCTCATTGTATAGTCAAGAAGAAAGTGTCTTGGGGGCTCAACTGCTTTCCAGACGACGGTGATCACCTCGCCACCACAAGGCATCGAACAAATGTGTGACAAAGGAACAAGGCTTTTCAAAACTGCGTGTGTGTTTTTTTTTTTTTTATGTCACTTTAAAGAACACATTTTTAAAGGATGGGACTAAGTGCACCATTCACAGCCAGTGCCGAGACCCAGCGGAGCTCCATGAATAAATACAGCATTCAGAGAGCAGACGCAGAACAGGATCCCATTGTTTTAACCCAAATTCAAAATTTCTATTTTTAAAATGCATCATACTTTTTTGATAATGACATGCTGTCATTTCAAAATTCTAAATGTTATAATATGAATAAAAATAATAAAAACAGACCAATAACTCAAGCGCCATATAAAATGTGTCATCCAACCAGACCAGTTGGGGTAAGTACAGATTTATACCAGAGGCCAGGTCATGGGGATTTACCGACTGGATTTCAGACAGTAAGCTTCATTGTAATAGCCTACACATAGCTGCTCACACATACACACACAGACACACACAGACACGCACATGCACGCACACGCACTTGTGGTTGTAATAGTTTATTTGCATATAGTGCAGGTTCTATTATTTCTCTGTATAAAAACAAATTTTTTTTTTTTTCACAACCCTGTTCATTCAAACAACAAATTGAATGCCCTTATGTGGCTACTAGTAGAGGTTTCATTTCCTTGCCATATGGTCAAAACTGTGTCATCTGGTGTCAAACAAGCTTTCTTGCTAAAAACAGCATAATTGGGTTAACCTAACAAACTAAAAAGTCTCTCTCTGCTCATTAAATCAAAAATGATGACAAAAGAACACCGCTTCAAATTTCTCATAGTAACTAGGAAGCCTAACGAAATAAAACACAACCTCGTCTGTGAGGGTGGGGATAGCAGTGGTGGTAATTAATCCACCAGCAAAACAGGAACACAGGAATTTGCATGCAGCCGTTTATAAGGACTTGCGATCCATTATTAATGGTCAGAGGAAGGCTACAGTGGGGGCCAGTGAACAGCCTGACCTAGAATTTGCCTGCAGGATGAGGAAGACTCTGGTTTGACTTGGAGAGAGACGAGGAAGGCTGGCTGAAGGTTACTAACCGGTACATTAGCAGATGAGACACGCGTCAGTGCCAAAAACAGCCCAGGCATAACTTTTATTAAAAACTACAGCTAGAGAGAGGGGAATTCAGAGTGGGGAGACTTGGGGAGCAGGGCCAGAATTCAATAATGTACCCATCTCTGCTGACTCTTGGGAGGCTTTTAAAGAAATGGAGCGGGTGTGTTTTTTTTTAATATATATATATATCGTGCATGAGTGGCATTAGATGCAGCAGTAGCCATGCCAGGCACCAACCTGTGTAGAGGGCAGTCATGTAACACCAAACAACCAGACTGGATGGACAGTCCCTCACAGAGGACATTTTGGAAAAGACATCTAAAATGGCCGACACAAACGAACCTGTCCCCCATTTTGTATGTAAATACCTAAACAGCACTAACCTCTAAATAAGAAAAGATACAAATTGATATATTAAAAAAAAGTGACACAATATCCCTTCTGGTAATTGTATTCCTACATGTTAAAATGTATTGGAAGAGGAGCAGATTGGCTTGACTATGTATTAAGACCAAAGCCTCCACCTCGTTCTCCTCTTTGAAGGTTTACCTTTGTGCATAAAGGTCAGGGTGTGGAGTCATTTACAAAGGATGGATTTAAGAGACCTATCAGGTCTTTTATTAAGAATGCCAGTGGTTTAGTTTCCTGCTGCTGCCCTCCTCTTCCTCACCACCTCTTTCTCTCTACAACCCTTCATGTCCCTTTATTTTTCATTGGCCATTTCCACCCGACCCTCTCCCAGCCACACCTTGTTTTCTGACAACATTTCTCATCCCCGTCTCCCTCTCTCCCTCTCTCCATCTCTCCTTTACCCTGCCCGTCCGACTGGTGCCTGCTGTGCGGTAAGGGCTCATCCCTCTCCAGTAAGCCTCGGTAAGGGGAGCTGTGTGTATAACCACCTGACCCACACACACACACACACACACACACACACACACAAAACAGAGAGAGAACAATAGAAGAAGAGATTGGAATATAAAATGAGGAAGGATACACCGACAAAGCGGAGAGAACAAACTTAAAAAAAAATCGAATCTTAGGACAGAAAGAAGAGGAGGAAGAGGAGGGGGAGGAAGAGGAGATGAAAGGTGGGAGAGGATAAGAGGATAGGGGCAGCTAACGGGAAGAGAGAGCAGGGGAGGGGGAGGTTTCAGCACCCCCCTTCCATGGGACAGCTCCTCACAGATGCAGAGCTACAGCCAGGTCACTTTTTTTTAGGCACTACAAAGGCAAAACTACAAAGGAGGCTCTCTGAATTTATTTAGCTCTGTGTTGTTGTTTTTTTTAAAAGGTGCATTGTTCAAATGTGTAAACATTGCGTTGTGGTCAGATTTAAGCTAATAGGTAAAATTGCATTCATTAGAAAACAAAAAATGAAAGCTAAATCAGAAAGATAAGAAAGAGCGCTTTATTATTACTGTGCAAACACAAACAGCCCCGCAAATAAAATAAAAAAATATTAGCGATTCTTGTGACCTAGCAACATCGGCACTTCAGAGAACAACAAACATGTGACATCTCAGCGAGACGTGGCGATGTAGGTCTCAATTATACATCATGTCAAAACAACATCCAAAATGCAACACTTCACATCTAATTGGTGTTGTTGTTTTCTTAAAAAAAACAAAAAATAAATTAAAGCAAATGACCTCAAAGAAGAAAGAGTCACAGTCAAGACACTCGTGTAAAATAAATAAAAGGGGGAATAAATTAACTGAGGCAATAAGTTAATAAAGTGAAGAGGGAAAGTGATGATGTTTTCCTTTTTGAAAAGTATAAGTGTGCCTGTGCAATATGATGTATTTAGATGTTCTTACGCTTGCACATTAGTCTCAGTAAAGACTTGGGATCGCTCAACATTATTATAGTTGTGATTGAGACAGCATATTCTAGATATTATTATATTATTATAGGTACCAATAGGGACAATGCGAGTCACTCAGGCAATTTTCTTCTATATTGCACCCCTAAAATACAGATACATAAATTACATATGTCGATGAATAAACGCTGCTAAATGCTTTCTGTACCCAAATAACAAGGGAGAAAAACAACAGAATTTCAGAAGCAAATCTGCCTTAATAGACCAAATTTCTACCATTCTTAATTTCGGGATGAGGCCGAATCCATTGTCCATGGGAATTGATGGCCTTAGCAAACAGGGGGAACGTGCCAAATTTCATCTTTTGCACTGACTGAAATTAAATTCCCAATATTCCCCTCACTCAATGCAAAACTCCAGAACACAGAGAAAAAAAATTTGCTCTTCCAAAATGGAAGGCAAAAAGAAGGCTAGAAAAAGAAAAAAAACGATTCTACTTCAAATTGGTCCCTAGATCCTTCAATACTATTCTATTTCTGCTGCTCTGTCTCAAACAAGCAGAAAGCTGGATTGAGAAAGGTCCCAGCAGTGCCTCTCATACCAGTCAGCAGGGCTTCTATTCATTATGCAGCTTTGGGAGGTGGACTACAGTACTTTGTTCTCTGGGTTTGGTTTCCTCAAAGGACACTGACTTAGAGGCACGTGGCGTGACTGAGGAGGCAGCAGCAGCAGCAGTCAGGTATAGGCCTGCTCGACCGACCCCCAAAGAGACGATAAAACTTTGATTGCTCCCTTCTTAAACCTCAGATACAGTGCTGCCTACCGCATGCTGATACCTTTTAATCTCACAGACTGCATGGTATGACAAACGATGAAGTAACAAACCCACTGGGTTGTGCACTGTCATTGTTGTTTGTCAAACTTAAAGAATGTATTACATTGAAGGCAATAGAAAGAAGGGAAAGGCTGTGTGAATGATAGGATTTTGAAATGGTTTATGTGACAGCTCCTCCGTCTGCAAGTCATTGAGAGGAGCTTTGTGGTCTTCAATACTGCAAGCAGTATTTATCATTAATCATTCCTCACAAAGAACGTTTTTTTTTCTATCTTACGACTTCAATACAATATTTTTCTTCCAATTGCAAGGTTGCCACGTAACAGAAAAATGCCTCCCGTGCAGAATATGGAATCTGTGATAAGAGATACAATCTGTCATTAAGGGAGCGCAGTGGATTGAATCAAATCCTCTTATCAAGAGACCACGTTTCAAAAAACAGAACCTATCTTATGAGACTGTGATGTGCCCATCTGCATAAGCCCTAAGATTTAACCACACAAACAAATTTACAACACAGACAAAAGCGTTTGTTAGTGTACAAAGGCGTGGGCACATTTAAAGACCCGCTGCATTCTCAAGTAGCAGACGAAAGATTTATAGATTAAGATTGAAAAAAGATAGGACTGGACCAAACTTTATCACCACAGAGGAATAAAAAGACGAGATACAGAAAGGATGAGACGAGATGAGTGAAGAGTGCCAGTGAGAGTTAAAGCTTTAAAGCCTTTCGTCTCAGTGGTGAATTTCAAGGTGATTTTTATTCTGTCAAATCAATTTGGTTTAATAAAAAGAGCAGTGTGTTTTGCCTCCATCATGACAGACAATCAGGTCAGGGACAACAGCTTCCACGAAGAGTCAATGGTAATTCTTCTCTTAGAATCATTCAGACCGAAGTAAACAGGACATCCAAACAAACAATCTAAGCTTATTTACGAAAATCAACGTTTCACATTCTAACGACCCAAATAAAATGAACTCCTCTTGACATAGAACTAATCTGACACACATATGCCTGTTATATGTCTTGCTACTATAACTGAACATTATCAATGTAGACATAGGAAGAGCGCCTACAGTCTGTTGACGTGTGATACAATCATAGCCTTTTCGCAATCTGCATCTCCTTCCACGTTCTTAAAATGTACAATTTAAAAAAAATCATTCTGTAAGTCAGATTTGTCACGCTGGGTGGTGACATGGTTATCGTCCTCATATCGCTACACTGATTCCACGCAAAGACCAACCTTTACTCTGCCACAAGAGGGAAAAGGAGACCATGTCTTTTCAACTTACCACAACCTTCTCGTCCAAGAAGATTATTAGTGGTTTGACTGACAAGTTAGCATCTTAAAGACTGGGGAGTGCAGGGAGTCTGTGATAAAAAACTAAAACTATACAACTTCTTAACTTAATAAAAACAACAAACAGAATGTATTTCTGTATTTCATCATTTCAATCCCAGTACACACAGTTTTTCTATGTAGATATAAGAATAGAACGTATATAAATATGTATAAAATGTTGCACTTCTTGATTAAATTGTAGAGCTGTGAAGCAATAAACCTGTGTTCAGTGAACAATGTCGAACGAACTGATATGCACTTTTTCCAACACCGTATTGCCAAGCTACACAAGGGAAATAATAAAAAATGTTGCATTCTTTCCAGTCCATTCAATTTGAATCTAATATCGATTTAAATCTAATCGTGTAATTGATTCCGTTACCGAGTTTATCAACGTCATCCCCTAAGGCGTTCCTGTGAAAAAGTTTTGAATCATAGCTCCGTGGAATTACAGGGGAATGAAGTCATGCCGCTAGAGCAGCTTCCACCTAACCACAACCGGAATAAAAAAGGCTCTCAAATGGATAAATCCTGTCCCACCACTAAATGGTAAAAAGGACCATCGTCTAGACACTTGCATTAATGCGCTCACTGTATTTGAAACCAGATACTCTGCACGATAACGCCTAATGAAAAACAACATGTGTGTAGGTAGGTGGTATTCCAGTAATGGCTGGCCTTACTGGTCCAAATGCCATTGATATGACATCGCAGGTCAACGACGGGATGCAGACATCCCATTTCCAGGGGTGACTGACAAGGGTTAGGCTGACACACTATCCCCTCTCCACTCAGCAGAAACATCTGCTTGGGAAGCACGGACTGAAGACATAACACGTACTGCTCCATCAGCGGCAGCAGAACATGTTGTTATGGAATCCATTGTCTTGTTGTTATGGACCTCAGAGAACAAGACAATGGATTCCATAACAACACGACAATGGATTTAACTTCAAACAATAGAACATATATGATAAAAACACATTAGGGGTGGTATAATATAATTATAAATGCATTTGGGTGTTATTTTAATGTCCTGGATTTTGAGAAGGATATAACTTAGACTAATGATCTCTGAAAAGACTAGTCCTCTGGACTGAATTGTAATGGGGCCTACTTTGATTGTGGGAGCCATTGACTTTGCTTCAAATGCAATGTCTGCTGGCAAGGACTTCACAGAAAGTAAAACAACACTCTTGTTCTTTTTCCAACCCTCAGGTCAGATGAATTTGCTGTGTAACTTCAATCAATACCCATTAAATTATGTCAACGTTAAATAACAGTTTTTTTTTATTGTTTTTTTATTTGCAAGGGCAATATGTTCTTGAATTGCTTCCAATCTTATGTCTCTTATGAGTCATAAGAGAGATGAAATTCCAAAACATAAATTAGCCTTGCACAACGGAAATTAGTTTGCAAGTAGATAACACCGTGTCAATTTAATGAACACCAAATATATTTTGGTATCAGTTTCAAAGTGAGTTTCGGGGAAATTCTCCAGGTTGACATGTAAAGGAAACCTATATATTCATGCACCAAAAAGGCATATCATTGCCACCACTCCTAACAAAGCCACATAGATTTTCCACCAGATCTGGCAAATGCACATAATTAAGGGCCAGGAAATCCTGAGCTATGACTTCCTTTAAGGGTAAACAAATGACAAGGCAAACGAGCACTGCCTCGATGGGCTAATGATGGCCTGTGGTCTCACGTTGCAGGAACAGAGCCACTTTAATGGCAAATCCGCAATGGGGAAACTGCTCAGACACAAGCACCACAAATCAATGGAGTGTCGAATCAAGGGCTGCATATTCATTATGACCCAACAGAGGACAGGGTGGGTCTGCATATTAATTTAGACCCAACAGAGGACAGGATGGGTCCGCGTTGTTTCAGTGATGGTAGATGACTCTGTTCAAAAAGGCCTTAAAAAATGGCCCAAGTGAAGGCCTGGTACAAAGAGTATCACATTTGCAGCTTTTCGCTGCTTTATAGGGGATAATGTACTGTTGGCTTGGATGTGGGCTGTGGTCTTAATGGAGGTAACCATTGATTAACAGACACACGAAAACTGATGAGTGCACAAACCACCTCACAGATATTCTCCAACATAAACGTATACACAGCTCTCTCTCTCTCTCTCTCTCTCTCTCTCTCTCTCTCTCGTGAATCTGGCAGTGCATGTCAAGGTCAGTCCCGACTGTCGCCCACCCCATGGGAACCTGGCCGCTGACCATGCTCTCAGCCAGCCGGAACTTCCATTGCCGCATTGCACTGTGCCGAGATCATCATTCATAATGCCAACACAGCAGGCCACTTGGAAATTGGGAAATAACTGGAACCAAAATGGGGTGGGCACAGGTAACAATGCAGTCAAGGTGAGCGCTGAGTAGCGCCAGAGCCAATGAAGAGTCAGGCAGTTTTTTTGTTTGTTTGTTTGTTTTTTTTAAAAAGAGGGTAAACAACGTAAATAAATAGTTGTTGTGCCTTGGGCCTTTTCTAACAGTGATGGATCACTCTGTTTAGCATGCTAATTCACATACCTCATACAAACACTTCTGGGGGGAAATCAACAGGAAAAACAATACATTATTTTACAGGTGTCCTCAAATTACTTTAGTAGTGAGCCTTTGAATATTGCATACCCATGCCTTGTGGATAAAACATGGCTGAATCTTTAAAACAACAAACGGGGCAGAGATGTTTTGGAGCCCCCCCGTAAAACAACTAACGGGGCAGAGATGTTTTGGAGTCCCCCCGAAACACATTTCCAGAATGGCAGTGGAGCACAAAGCAGACCCTCCGGGATGGGAACCTTTAGTGGAAAAACCCCATACATCACGTTAGGGGGGGGAGGGGGGTTTCTCCAAACTCAGCCCTGAGTAGAAAAATAACACTTCAAAAAAACTTTTCACAAGCAAATCAAGACGCCCGGCTGCTACATTGTAGCCCCGTCCATAATTATAATTCATAACAACCAGCATCTGCTAGCCTGTGACGGAGCTAATCAACGGCAAATAGAGACGCCAGAGGCAGAACGCTGTCTCTACTCACTGCCCTTTAGAGTTGCATCACCCCAAAACCAACTTTTTGGAGAGAGAGAGAGAGAGAGAGAGAGAGTGAGTGAGAGAGAGAGAGAGACAGAGACAGAGAAAGGTAGTATAGCAGCAGATTGAGTAGAACTTAAATAATTTTTACATTCCTAAAATAGCAGATCAGTGGAGATTATTCAGTTTTTCTTTTCTTCTTGTGCTGGGTCAGTTAGTTATCAAGCAGTTATAATAAGACAGGTTTGTTTTCCGAACCAATTGTGCTCCTTCTACTAATCCCACTTCTTTGTTTAAAGCGGCTGTATATAGTTTCTGGTTTTGGGAACCCCTATCGTTTGCTTAGTGTAATTATTTAAACTAACCATCACAAAGAAGATATGCAGAATGCTCGTGGTCACTGCATGTCGCTAGCACGATCAACAACTATACTCAAAGTATGATATTCTCTTCCTGATTTAGTGCCGCACTTCCTTGTTCAATTAAGCAATTCGTCAAAGTTTCGCAAGAGCTCTTTCATCATTCTCCCATAGACATTACAATGTGCAAACTGTAGAAAGGTATTGCTAATCCGTTCAAACAAAAACGTTGCATTACGCCGCTTTAACTACCCAATGTGCCTGCCATTTTACTGATCTACTCATCCCACTTCTATGTTTAACTACCCAATGTGCCTGCCATTTTACTGATCTACTCATCCCACTTCTATGTTTAACTACCCAATGTGCCTGCCATTTTACTGATCTACTCATCCCACTTCTATGTTTAAGTACACAATGTGCCTGCTATTGCAACGATCTGAAAGCCACTGAACAGGAATGGGGGGGGGTGGACTGCAGAGTGATCAGACTGGGTGGTGCGGAGGTCCTCAGGATCTGACACAGAGTTTCCTAAAGGGATACTATTTAACTGTGCCATGCTCATAAAGAAGGGTGTTGCAAATGGAAGAAGCATGGCATCAATAACTTACACATGTGGATTATTGTGCTCGGCTCCGTTTGAGCTCGAATGTGAAGGTTTGTTTGAAGTTTTTTTGTTTCAAAAGATAAACCAAGCAAGCCAAAGTATAAACTATTAAGGTCTATAAGCAGAGACCAGCTGCAGGGGATCTCCCTTCAAACGATTCAACACAGGCAAATAATGAGCTATAGCATTCTATTCCTTAGCCCTCGGTTGCTTTAAGAAATCAGTGGTGCAGACAAGATAGTTTATTGTTAATTTATGTTAATTATGTTATGTTTATAATTGTTAAGTTGGCATGCACCACCAGAAAATATAGGAAAAACCCGAAATGCCGACCTCTTTAAGGGTCAGTGCTGCGATAGAAGGCAACGCTGTGTCACGGCTAGCCTGGCTATCACATCCTTGCTTTGCTCATGCTTCAGACAAGAGGTGGATGAAACGGCTCTTTCTTTCGTCTGGCAGCCTTTCAGAGAACCACTACTTGCTAATTGGAAAACGTGATTAAGTGCGTTGGGTTTACAGAAAAAAAATAAAGGAAAAAAAAGCTGGCTGGTGTACTGATCACTGCAGCAATGTAGCAGCGCGGCTGGCAGCAGCAAGGGAAAAGTGGAGCGTGTCAGTGGGTTCAGAACGCTCCTCTGTCTGAGTGGGATATTAACAGCGCTAGGCTTTTGGACACCCTCAGCCAAAGTTGATCAACATCCTGGCACTTATTTTAGCCAGATCAAACCATAGGAACAAGTGAAGGCCAATAAGAAAGAAAGAAAAAAAAAAAAACTTGCATGGCAACGTGTGCACTGTCAGCAAATCCTCTGTCCTATTTGTCAAACATTTTGATGACGCAAAACCAGACTTCCTGATTCCCAAAATCCATACTTGAATATTGCAACTCATTAAATCAGTTATGAGTCATAACTCTAAAACAATGGACTCAAATATCTTTTTGAAACCTAAAAATGTACATGATATTCAGCAACCTCACAAAGAGGTCAAGGAATCTGGGTCAAATGAAAAAATTCAAATACATTCGCTCAAGGTTTTAAGGAGGAAACAGCCTTGCCTTGACACATTTGAATTTCATTTGAATAATTCCAATACCCTGACCGTACACTCACTCCAGCTTCGACACGTCAAGGACACCCAAGCTATGGCTAACAAGCGTTTCAAAACCTAGCTGTCCAGAGCTTGTGCTGGACGCAGCTCTAAAACGTCTACCTACATACAGTACACCATCCAGTCTCAGCTCTCACCTTGGATGAGGGTCAGGTTGCCCGTGGTGCTGGCCTTGCCCAAGTTGTTTCTGGCTTCACACAAGTACGGGCCTGCATGGCTCTGGATCGTCTTGCGAATGTGGTACTCTAAGATCTTCCCTCTGGAGAGAGACAGACGCACACCATTAGTGTAAATAATGTTATAAGGTATGTGACTACTGGCTTATAAAAAGCCTACAGTAGATTAAGGGAAACATCACCTAATAACAAAAAGGCAAATACTAATGTTAGCATTTTCTCAGGTCTATTTTGCTAGAGAACTGGGAGAAGACGAGCTGAACATAGTGTGCGTTATAGCTATAGATCTTGAATCAGACACAAGTTGGAGATGAGCAGTAAGCGTGTGTGTGTGTGTGTGTGTGTGCGCGTGTGTGTGTGTGTGTGTGCATGCACACATAGGTGGTGTCGTAAATAACTTTCGATGCTAACTCGGCATGAAGTAAAAACAGTCGGGCAGGTAATAAACCACGACTTGCTCTGGGTTTCAGTTTAACCAACTTCTGTTTGTGTGTGTGTGTGTGTGTGTGTGTGTGTGTGTGTGTGAGCGTGAGAGAGAAAGTGAGTGAGTGAGTCAGAGAAAGAAAGAGAGAGATATGAGAGTGAGAAAGAGCAGTCAAGATGTGACCTTGTCAGACGAGCCCATACCTTTTCCTGGATTTAAGCTTGGCGTCTCTGAGTTTGGCCTCTTCCACGGTTAGCTCCACCCCCTCCTTGTCGTAGAGTCTGATTTTGGGCGTGGGGTTCCCCGCTCCCACCTCACACTTCAGCGTGGCCGCCCTCCCTTCCTCCACCGTCAGGCTCTTCATGGCCTTCATCTTGGGTTCAGCTGTGGGGGGGGGTCAAAGGTTATCAACGTTCAGTGATATGATGGTATGGTATGTGCAATGTAATGCCTGATGATGGTATGGTAAGTTTTCATTTAAATTAAAAAATTTTATTACCAAAAAAAGTGTTATAATACAAAAACCTTTCTAACCATTTTCACAGAGTACTCAATCAGATACGCGAACAAAGACCTGAGGAATCTGAGTTTGGACTATACCAAATGGCCCAAACACTTTGAGGGGACCACAGCCGGTACCCTCAGCTTCACTAGGCCGGCATAGACAAGCGACATTTTGATGTTTCTATTCTGTTAGTGCCGAAGGAACATGACTGATGGATACAATCAGCCCCACCCGACACACACACACACACACACACACACACGAAAAGTGACACACAAGACACTTGCTCCTCTGTTGGCCAACAACGACTGAACTGAAACATCTTGCATTGCTGTCATTAAATATCTTACATATCTTACATAGCAGACTCTGTGACGCTTTGAACACATCCAAGGCCCAGCCACAACCCAATGATGAGAACAAGCCATTCTCTGGTATTTTACAATTCGGCTGACAGTCTATTGGAACAGCAATGAGTAACTGGCAAAGACAAAAGTATAATCAACACGAGAAGTCATGCTCCACATCAATTTCAAACCCAAATGCATAGAGGCGCCAGCGCTTTCAAGTACTGGGGAAAAGGCAAACAATCTCCCCTTGCCACCTCATTTTGCCCAAAGTAATTTCACTTAGGGTTAATCAATTAACTCAGCCAAACAATAACTATGTCTGTGGCCTTTTAGGAGAGTTTTACTCTTTATGGAAGTGGGGCAATCCAATTAACAGATGTTTAGCATGATGAACAAGTGATCAGGTTGTCCAATATTGCTGTTAAGTAGTCATTAATAGCCCTGTAATGTTCATGCAGCATAATGTGATAAAACAAATACATAATAAATCTATTTACGTGTTCGATTAAGTTGTTTTTTTTGCATTAATCTGATAACAAGTCACAATGTACACAATGTGTACACACCATTTATCCGAAACAAGTTTTTGAGCCAAAACTTTTTATAGGAAGAGATGTTTCATGGAAATGATGTGCCGCCCTCAGTGGAGTAGTGGATCCGGCCAGGCACGTTCTGTTCTGCCGTCCTGTGCCAACAGCGGAAAAGCACCCCGGGTGACTGTTTGAGGAGGCGACGGCGCCGACTATCCGAAACCATTCCTCATGCTAAACGAGGGTGTGGCCTAAACTGGACCCCAGGGTGATGATGCGGGTTGGGCCTGGAATCCCGGTCGCCACGGTTACTGAAGGGCTTTGGCACAGAAGAGGAACGCGTCTCACCACCCACAAAACCGACACTTAGCAGCATGACTCGTTCAAAACTTTTGAGATGCAGCAAACTCTCTCGCTGTGTGTCTGTGTGTGTACTGTGTGAAAGCACTGTGTGTTCACGTGTGTACTGTATGTGTGTGCATGCCAGCATTCATGTAAATTAAACACTCCACGTGTGTATGCACGTCTGCGTGTGTATGTGGGTCTATGTGTTTCCGTGCATGTGCTTCCCATGACTCTTGAATGAATCATCTAGCACAATGAATCAAATTAGTCCCGAAGAATACGAGCAAATCAATTACCATGACAAAGAACTTCAAAATATCCACTTAGGAATGCAGCATGGGCCTATACTACATGCCTTGAAGTAAGCTCCCTGCATTTTAACAGCACAGCTTAAGCAATGAGAAGGTTAATACACTTCCATTTAGCTTGCTCTGGACAATTTCACATGGTGAATCCACACAACCAGTGGAAAACTGAATTGCACTGGTGTTTCAGCTTTCTTTATGAATGAAGAGGTGTGCCGCACTTATACAGAGTTGCTGGTTTGCACAGGAACTGAGTCAATATTTGAGAGGGTGTAACTAAGGCATTCAATAATCTTAGAAGAGACACAAAGCGTTGTGAGATAGCACAGCATACCTTAGACTAGAGAAAACATCCACTTTACAGTTCAATACATCCATGCACTCCCACTAGTCGCCAGTGACATTTTTATAAAATAAAAATGAAAAAGGTTCTGTTCTTTAAATGTTCATTCAAATAAGTTGATAAGCAAGTAGAACAACGTAAAATATCACATTTAGTTTGAAGGAGAGAAAAAAACTATAGTAACTATAGGATGACAGGGTTACAGTAACCTTGAACTCAAAAACACTCACTAAGCTATCATTCACAGGTTTGTAGTCAAACTATTAGCATTGTAGCTACACAGGAAAACTTAAAATTATTCAAAATCAGCACAAACGGATATAAAAACTATCTGGATGACTCAGGACATCTCCAGGAGAAAGGAAAATAAGGTAAAACATCAAAATAGTAAACTATTCTTTGAAATGTTTTAATATAAAACATTCTTGGCGTTTATATTGGTGTCAGTCCTGAATGCTGAGATGGTTCCCTAGTGGTTAAATATCTAATGATTCAGGCTCCTGTAAGGCGATTTAGTGTGGAATGAGACTTTATGAAGAAATACAAAGATGGCTAACTAACCACCCGCAGCCTCTAATCTGCACAAATGAGGAAAACGTTTAAAAAAAAAGTAATAACTTTAACTGGGCTCTTTAAAACAGTATTGGGGTATTAACTGCTCTCTGGGGTTCTGCAACCTGTGGCTGTGACTACTGACAATTCAAGTAAATCAACTCTGTGGAATAATGTATGCAAAGAATAAAAAGTGGAGGTGGCGGGCAATTTCACTCTGCATATATAGATACAAAAAAAATAACAAGAAAAAGAATGCATTTGAAATGAAGAAGAAAAAACAAGGAACAAGCTTCTCCTGTCAGATGAGTCAGAATGAAAAGTTAAAAAGTAAGAGAAAGCTCCTGTTCATTCTCTCACCTAGGGCAAGTCTGCAAGCCCTGATTGCTCAATCCCATAACTCCCCACATGTTACAGAACAGGTCCACTATTACCTAGACCTGGAGACAGACAGCACTGTATTCGTGTGTGTGTGTGTGTGTGTGTGTGCGCGTTGTGGTTTGTTTTCAATTCACCTCTCGCTTTTGTTATGCATGGTAACACTCCCTGCGTCAGAGCTGTGATACTTTCACTCTCATTCATACACTTGGGAAAGGGTGGCCCCGCCCAACCCCAAACGGAACCTTTCCTTAAAAAGAAAAGATTTAATCTGACAGGCAAATGGGTTCTATCTATGTCCCTAAGTAAGGGGGCTTGGGGGAGTTATTCCAACTGTGCAATACAGCAGGAAAGACAAACACCATTCAGAAGTTGACACTATCAACATTTCAAAACTCTCAAATTATAGTGCAGCTCAAAAACAAAAGTTGCGGTGTCAACAGGTAATCATTCCTGACAGTGTGACAATAAAACTTTACAATCTCCTTTGCAATACCTTGTCCATATAATATGAATATTTGGCAAGTTAACTATACAAGAGACGGCGAAAGAAATCACAGGTAGAGGAATGGTAGAAAGAGAGAGAGAAAGAAACAGAGCGAGAGGGAGAGAGAGAGAGAATTAATGTACAAGAAGTGTGAAAGAGAAAGAGAGATACCAGGCATACATCACATTCACAAGGAGAGACAATACTGTTGAAATGATGCGGTGGCATCTTTATAAATACGTATTTCCGATACTTCAACGCTCCAGCGATCAAGGAAGAACAGACATTTATTTGAAGGGGGGAGTAAAAAAAAAAAAGTCCCTCAATATAATATTTACTTATCTAAAGCTGTGAAAAAAAATGTGAAATTGTATGACAATACAATTAAAAATAAATATGTGGAAAAAAAAGTTGTTTTGTTCTAAATCAGAATTACTTATTTTATATCCATAGCTTAGTATTCCACCAAAGCCAAAGCAATAGACAAGCCTGAGTCCAGAGACCTATAGGCTGCCTCCATTTCACTCCCCGCTCTATCTGTCTGTCCTTTCCCAGCTGTTTCCATCTGTCTAACGAGCCCCGGTTTCGGCCAGAAGCCCGCTGTTCTTTGTGGACCTCCACGGGTTTTCTTTAAAAAAAACAAAAAAAAACAGCAAATTAACATGGGTCATTCCAAACTATGCTGCTTCAGTGCGGGAGACAAGAATTCCATGATCTAAGGCTGCTTCCTGAGGGTCCAGACTGAGACGACTGACTGACTGGCTGGCTGACTGACTGACTTGTTGAATGACTAACTGACTGACTGGCTGGCTGGCTGACTGGCAGACTGACTAAGGAAATGTGTAGTCTACACCAACTAGATTAGTGAATGATAAATGTGAAAACTCACCTACCAGGTTAATCCTTGAGACAAATACTGTGCCCTTTTTCATAAAAAAACAAGAAAAATTAAAACAATGTCCCAACTTTTACGCTATGGTCATACCATCATTTTGTCATCTGAAGTGCAAAAAGACTTGACACCCCCCCCCCCCCATCCCCCCTCCCTCCCTCCGTCTCCCCCTCTCCCCACTTGTCTGTCTGTTATGGTCATATTCCCCATGCTCTCTTTAGAAAGATATATGACAGATGTTTCAGCTCTACAAAGGCACTGGGGGGGCTAAACACTGAGGCATGGCCACACAGCCAGATACTGGGCATTCTGGGGTCATTGTCAATCATTTTCAAAGCATTCTTTAGGGACAGAACGGAAACTTTGTGCACATACGAACATTCCACTTAAAAAGGTATTCTAAGGAATATGAAGTCGTTTTTTTTGTGTGCCTTCAATCTTGTCTCCCCCTACGCATAGCATTTGTGAATATTTGAACATTTATTTTCTAAAGTTTCACTTAAAAGAAACATGCACCCGCCACACTTAAGAACAAGCAACACACACACGCACACGCACAATCCAGCATCACAAAAGTACTGAATTGGTGACATATAGCGGTTATGTGCTTTGACATTTTAAAATAAACTAGCAAACCATTATGTTTTGTCAAAGTTGGACGTTTTGAGTACCTCACTACATTGTACTGGCTCTAACACCTGTCAAAAAGGAAGTTACCAATAAGACCCCAAATCATTTCAAATCGGTCACTGATACCTCCTGCAACAAGCATGGGGGCTCAACAAAAGCTGGATGAAAAGATGGAGCAGATCAAATATCAACTCCCCTGAGATCTCTAACCCTCATGTTCTGAAGACATTAATGGAAGTGCATGACATTGATTCAAATTTTCCATTTCTTGCCAATCAACAGCCACCTGGCTGACATTTGGGCAATTCTATAATACAGTTTTTAAATGTATAATAAATATTATTAAAAAAAAAAAACTAAAATCCTTAACTAATTAAGAATTTCAATAGGTGCACCCCTTAGATCTAAGACTTTGTTTAAAGACATCAGATAACTTTGTAACACAATGACAAATTATCTTTCCCAAGTAACTTTGGAATAAGATCATAGCTTAAACGGCCCAATCTATATGAATAGCCTAATTATTAGCTTTACTCCGGAAGTTAATTATGTAAATATCTCTTTGGTTAGCCACAATGAAAATGTACCTCTCATACTCGAGATTCCACTGTTTTCATTCAAACATACCACAAATTGCCACCCAAAGTCAGCGTGCAACACGTTTTCCTGACTATGTATTTTTATTAACGTGTCAATTTCTGTATTTTGGCACAACTAGTGTTTTCTGTAGAGAGAAGTGCTTGACAGAACAGAACTGACAAGACTTCGCTAATTTAGGACCTAGCGGCTTCTGAGCTAAAGAACTCAGAAGTCAAACTCATCCAGAACACCTGTGCGAGCCAAAAGAGGTACGATGGACGACTTCAAAGAGGCCGACAGGGAAATAAGCCATAACTTTAGAAAACAAAAGTTAAACGAAAGCACAAACGGTCACCTGGATTTAGGCAACAAACCACCTTAATAATAGAGGCATACCTGGTCGGCGTTTCTTGGCAGTGGTGTCTGGATCCTGTTGCACCTTCACTCTGCCTTTCCCTTTTTTTTTGTTGCCAGACAGGTCTTTTTGCGTTGCTGTTGAATTCATTTTATTTGTTTATATGGAGAAAAAAAAACAATCGTCCAACTAAGCGAGGTTTCGACAAACAGCCTTCACTGCAGCGGTGAGTGACAGGATTCAAAGTCCTCTCCTACGAAAGTTGGGGCGTGTGGGCTGTAACTCCAGGCAACTGTTGAACACTGACTGAATGAGAAGCATTTTACGTTCTAGTTTAGGAAAAATTACTGGGAGGAGTTATGGAGCTGAACAATTAGAAACTTCCTCCTACGCAATAGGTGGGCAAGACCGACATGACAGAACAATCCCACCAAATCATCTGCATCTTCTTGCCTCACACAAATGCACCTGCCACTCAAACATGGAGTAGTCCGTTCCTTTTCTTAAGTTAGGCTATATAGGATGGCAAAAGTATTTAACAGTCAGAAATCTTTTGTACATTTCTTTTTAACTAAATACATCTTTCGATATCAAGTGGTCAATATCAGATACATAATTCCATCCATTAACTTTACCGCTGCTTATCCTGTACAGGGTCACGGGGGGGGGGGGGGGGGGGGGGGGGGGGGGGGGGGGGGGGCGGGGCTGGAGCCTATCCCAGCGGACACAGGGTACACCCTGGACAGGTCGCCAGTCTATCACAGGGCCGACATATAGGGACAGACAACAACTCACACTCACATTCACACCTACGGGCAATTTAGAGTCACCAATTAACCTGCATGGGCAATTTAGAGTCACCAATTAACCTGCATGTTTTTGGACTGTGGGAGGAAACCGGAGTACCCAGAGGAAACCCACGCAAACACGCAAACTCCACACAGAAACGCCCTTGGGTCAGGTGGGGATTGAACCCAGGACCTTCTTGCTGTGAGGCAACAGTGCTAACCACCGAGCCACCGTGCTGCCACAGATACTTAATTAATTCATGAAAAAAATGTACATGGTCCCATAGAATAAAACTCTTAATTTATTCAACCACAAATACATTGGGATTTTTTACAACTTTTTAAAGTTTGTATGAGACACCTTGCACCTATGTGCGTCACATTTCCCAACACATTACAATGATTATCAATGGATGACACCGCCAATTGGCTGCCATCTATCAAGAACCAACAGAATATACACATCCTCCAGTGACGAGTCTTGTTTATAGACTAATGTAAACCTACTGCAGTTGGTCTTTCCACATTGGATCCACAGGTTTTCTTGGTTTCCCCTTTGGATTCTCAGTTTTTAAAAGGAATACGCCTCACACAATTCACACAGTCATAGCACTTACCTACAGCATCTAGGCCCGGTTTCACGTACAGGGATAAAGCATAGTACTAGATCTAATCTCACTGTCAATGAAGATTCTCCATTGAAAATGTTTTACAGTCTAGGACTTAATTCGCTTAATCCCTGTTTAGGAAACCGGGCCCTAAAGTTGTTATGTTTTTACCCCACTCTTATGATCTTACCCCATTTATCATATTTTTTGGAATTAATTCATCACATCTTTTATATATTGAGAAAGTCATTGAGTCAATGACATTTTTTTGTGTTTTGGAATGAGAAACGAAACACTGTCTGTCTCTCTCTCTCTCTCTCTCTCTCTCTCTCTCTCTCTCTCTCTCTCTCTCTCTCTCTCTCTCTCTCTCTCTCTCTCTCTCTCTCTGACATCACATCTCTTTGAATCCCTCTTTATCATCCTACGCAAAGATAAATAACATCCGTCCGGGGGGAAAAGGTGGACTGCCCACTTTTTCTCTCCCAAAAAACAAGCAACTGCATGTTGGTGACTGAACAGGTGTAGTTTGAGATATCCTCAGATATGTTTGCTTTGATGCTGGAGTTTCACCCAGTGGGTGTTGCACGATTGGCTAGTTTTAGAAGCTAAATATTCCTGTTTGTTTCCTAGTCGATGACTCAATACAGGATAATTAAAGGGGGAGAAGATGGTAATATCAGATCCTAACCGTTTGGACAGAAACTAGGGAACAGTTGCTACAATTTTACGTGGGAGTGGGAATCGACAATACTGCTTACTACATTGCACACTTAGTATAGGCAATTTAAATAATAAACTACATAACAACAATATATCAATGTTTGCATGTGTGTACATAAGACCGAGAAAGAAAGCTGATGTAAAAATAAAAAATAAATTACACTTTGAATTAAATATGTGATGCTTAATTTACAGTTTATTAACATCACTGTGTTTCATAAATCCTTAGTGTAAGTGTCTATGCAAGTTTAATAAAAATGTCAAATAAAGGCAGGGTCCTGACGTTTGCAGTTAAGCAGTGTCTCGTGCAGTTACTCTATTCTGTATCCTCACCATGGAATATTCATTTTGAATTTAACGTTCTACTAATTTCCTCCTAGCGAATGGATTTAACTATAGTTAGGCTACAGTGACAGGGGCTAGCCAGTAGAGTCATAGTTCATAGGAGGTACTCAACAGTGTATTCATGTACCCATACCCCTCATCCCCTCAACCCCCCCCCCCCCCATCCCCACACACTCTCCACTGAACAAGCTGCGTAAATGGCTGTTCTTACTCACCTACGCCATGTCGCCATGTCCAAACAGTTTACAATGGTGAGGTCAGGGCACTTTAGCAGACCCTGGCTTTCCGCAGGGCCTTTTTCTCAGAAACGTAGCCTTTCCGTGTGTGTCGTCAGAATAAACATTACGCCTACATGCTGCTTGCATGTCAAAACAAGTGTTGGAAAGGAAGGTGGATGCCCCTGAATTTAATGGATTGATGCATCAAAAGTGGATCTTGGATCATTGGAACCTCCTCAAGGTGGTGCAATATCACAGAGAATACCAATCATCTTTGGTTTTCAAACTTAGAAATGTACACAATATCTGTATGCTTCAATACTACACGGTGCGCTCAAAAACACACTTGGAAATTAGGACATGATTCATAAAGAGCTGAAAATACAAGTATTTTTTGTTCAGAGTAACGTTCGTTAAACTTCCAATTCAAAGTATTGTTTTAGTTTCACGTACAGAAAGATCTCTGAGTAAATGGCACTGCCCAACATGTTAATTACGCCGTTTTTGACAGCTTCCCTCTCCTTGTTGCTAGGAGTGGCTGTCTTTTCTTGTCATATTACTATTTTTCATATCTTGTTGGAACTTGAGCAGATTGGCATCCTCAAATACTTCTACATAGGATGTAATGTTTGCTTGCTTAGAACTGGTTGGGGTTTTTTACTTGGCAAAAGCATGACAATAGGAAAAAATCACTTATCACTAATCCATCAAACTGTGAGTCTCCCCCCTACAGTGCAAAACTCTTCGGGTGTCCAGAAAATCACTATATCAAATGTAGTCAATTCATTTGTAAATCAGGTTATATTTTGTAAAGTGTGATACCACAGCTATCTTTCTTGTTTATTGGGTTTTCATAGGATGATAAAAGACACTCCTAAATCATACAGCATATGCTACCTGATCACACAGTATTGTATACATCATTAAAAAAAAAATAACAATGGGTTCATGTTTGTGATGAAGTTGAACATTTTTCATTGTGTAAAGTTCAATTTAGACATACTGTATATCGATGGAGTCAGCGCTGAACTTAGATATATCTTATTTATAGGTGATCAAGCATTAATGACCTCATCTTTCAAATCAGAAACGAAACAGTTAAACGCTATTTAGGTGAATTACAGAAACTTGTTTTTGTTGTTTCAACTAGAGAAATGAGAACTGAATGTATTCAACGTTTCTGAGTTTTAGCTCTTTGGAAATGTGCGTAGGGGTCAGAATCAATACAGAACTGTCACAGGTGTATGTTTCTACTCCCATAAAAGGCTCGTCCCAGACCTCCAAAAGAAAGGCACAATGACTACTTAAAGTATCTCATTGTAAATATTTTGAGTAGTCCACGGCTAACATTAAACATGGCGTTAATGCTTCGGTGTGTTATAACATTTAGCTAAATGAAAAGAGTGAGCAGCTGAATCATCAAAGAGCCTCCTACTCCTTTCCTTCGCTGCGATCCAGATGGTCTGCCATGATGTGTGTACTCCTTGTCATAAAGTGTTTTCATCAGACCTCATCCAGAGTGAAGGTTGTTATGGTCTGTTTGGCAAACACAGTGCAACTCTTAACAAGAAAACACTGGGGCTTGACATAAAAGCCTCTGTGGATATATCATATTATATGTATGCATGTCGCCTCATGCTTAATTGAGGTCTAATGCACGTGGCTAATGCACAGATACAAAGCATGTGTGTGTGCGTGGCATGAATCCAACACAATACAAAAGTGTTCCATATTAGCAATGCAGGCAATGAATTACACAAAGGATGGGACTATAACATCTGTAGGATGGAGAGATGTGTTGGCAGAGTGAGTAACGCATGAATGACGGCGGAGTCTGTGTTCTAGGTTTTACATAGTTTCAAACGAATCTGAAGTGTGAAGTGGCACAACCATAAAGTGAAATAGAGTCACGAAGTTGCAGCATTCGACGTGCAGACGTAATCTTTGACGTTCTGTTTGTTTTTGGTATAATATATGACTTCTAAAAGAATGCCAAAGTTATGGGTTCCCAACATTGGTAGAATAATAAAATAAACAAAACAAGAGTCATGCTGTGACACATAATTCTAGTGCTATAGTGGGATGAGGCATCTGTTGAATTTTATGGCATGTTTTTGAGAAATTACTCAAAGCATCATTTACTAAAATAGATGCTCAAGTGGGGAAATCGTTGATGGTGGTGGACAGCTGGAGTTCCGAAAGTTATTACTCATGTTTTCCGAGGGGTTCTCGTTTTATATACGTTGAATTATGAGACACTGTAGATTTTCAAGCAGACAAGCAAGTTAGTCAATTAGTCTCGGACTTAAGAAAACAGAAAATAAAGTGAGTGGGCACTTGGGACTCCGAACACGTTGTGACTAAAGGGATATTCACACGGTAAAAACAAATGTAACAAACGGTGGTCTTTCTTGACAGTTGCTGGAAATGTGCCGTTTACAACAGCAATATTCTGGTCTGGCACGATTGGTCAGAATCTCAGTGTAAAACACAGAATAGCTAGGTCAGCATGTTAGGTATGGACCAGCCTGGTATGTCAGTAATGCAGTTTTTACCGCAACAATCTGTCCCAGAATATTAGGTCAATATCTCAGTTATACACATGAAATTGTCCAACCTGGTAGGTTAGTATTGTAGTTTTTACAATATCAGCAGTAATGTGCAACATTGTATTAGGTCAATGTTGTATATACAGCAATATTCTTTTACTAATAATTATTATAACAATAATAATATTCCATCACTATACTTTGTTTGAAATGCAAAAAGGAGAAAGAAGCCTAAAAGTTAATTGAACATAAATATTTCAATTCGATCAAGCCAAAAGGTCTATAATCCTTATATAATACTATACTATAATATAATATAATACTTTAGAAACATAAACTCTCGTCCCTAAATTATGGATGCGTGATTTGAATAGGGAGCCATGAAATAAAAGAGAGAGAGAGAAAAGAGAGAAAGAGACACATAGAGAGAAGAAACCAAAGCCTAGTGATAATGTTGACTGTGAGAGCTGTCTGCATAGTGTTGCATTTTGTTGCCGCAGACATAAAGGTACGCAAAGCCATAAAGGTGCCCTCGGACACACGCAGGCGCTTCCATCAGTGAAATGTTACTACTCAGCGAAAAACGGCAAGCCAAGTCTGTCAAGGGAATAAATTAGCATCTTAACACGGCTAACACAAGGTTATTTTTTTGGGGAACAAACACATTAAAGGCATGTTTGCATTCTAGGTGAACTGCCCCAGATTGCAAACAAGGATTACTGTGCAGTGCACATGCCTTCTGTTAATTAATTAAGAAATTAAACTTAGATCTTTTTAAACCCTATTTTTAACATACACATCACACGTCGACTTTGTTCCTTGCAAATATAATAAAAGTGTCTCGCAGATCCAGAGCCAAAGCCCACACAGAGCAGGCATCGAAATTAAATATCATTTCTAACACTCTTTCATGTCTCTTTACAGTAAAATGCTCAACTTGAGGTCTGAAGAACTGTAATAAATGTAGCATATGGAAGGTGGCAGATATCAGTGTATTACAAACAAAGGCCTCCAGTCTCTCTAGACCCTCTCCTCCAGCTGGATATCCGTGGGTAAATGTGAGCGTGCGCTCCAGAGGTTTTGTGTGGCTGTGTGTGTGTGTGTGTGTGTGTGTGTGTGTGTGTGTGTGTGTGTGTGTGTGTGTGTGTGTGTGTATGGGGGGGGGGGGGGGGGGGGGGACTCTTAGCTGTGTCGAAACGATGAGACCTAAATGTAACACTGCCAGCTGGACACACGATGATACAGAACTCCTCACTCTACTGTAGTTAAAAGAAACTGTAATAGAAATAGAGTAAAAATACTACATTTTACAAAATGACCATTTGGTATTGACTATCTAGCTCCCTAAAATAGATGCCATTGATAAATGGATGGATGGATGGATGGATGGATAGAGAGAGAGTGATAATGAGATAGATATACTAACGAGATAAGAGAGCATCTCTTCTATATCATGCAATTGTAGACTGAAGCAAAACATGTACATTATGTTTTTCGAGTGGCAAATTTCAAAACAGCTTGAATATATCTGTTAGCTTTGGCAAATATTGCTAGAGGTAGAAAGCTTGAAAAGTCTTAACACAGTATACCCCCCACCTTGACTTTGGGGACCAAAAGGAAAGGCTTGAAATATAATAGGTTACAGTATGCATTATATGACATTACATTCATTTAGCAGACACTTTGATCCAAAGCGACTTACAAAAAATAGTGCCTACAACAAGAGAAGGTAAAAAAGTACAAGTCAGGTAGATAAAATATGTGCATCCCTGACCTAATCACCTAGAAAAGAGCTAAGCAAGTGCTACATTAAAAATCAGGACACAAAACAGAATCATCGCAAACCAACTGAAAACTATTTCTGAGTACAAACAATCACTTAGTATATCAAGCAGAAGTGCAAGGTAGATGCAACGTTACATTTAAGAGTCGAAGTGGAGTTGAAACAAGTCTACGTTTTGGCGGAATGTTTGCAAAGACGTTGCAGTCCAAATGTTCCTGGGGAGGTCATTCCACCAAATGTATGCCCCAAAATAAAAGGTACTAGATTACTATCACTGTTTTGAAAAAAAGGAATTCTGTTATAATAAATTCTTTGCAGTGATCGTTCTATTTTCTTTCATATTTAAAACGGAGACAAAGGTAGCGTTCTTCCATATTTAAAACGGGTACAAAGGTAAAGACTTTAAAATTTATATTTAGTCCATTTTCTGACTCCCATGGTTTTTGGTTCAATGAATAGACAAAACATCTGAGAACCGAAAGCTCACATGAGTACAGTTGAAATGTTGACAACCTACTCCTAAACACCACCAACTCCATAGAAAAGCATGACTTGTACACAGGAAAAATAGAATAATACAGTTATATTAAAGAGACACACATAAATACTAATGTATTTTATAATTGAAATTTGGAATTAAATCTGCAATGGTGGTGATTAAATGAAACCTTCAAATTAATTTGCCTCTGGTCTTTGAAACAAGCAGATGGTTTGTAAGCAGCTGGTCAACTAAAGCTCAACTACAGCCATTTGCATGGCTAATTAACGTAAACGATCATAATCAACCGAGACCAAGCCCACTATTAAAAGCATCAGAATTTATTCAGCCACTCTGCACAAGACTTTCTTAAAACACTAAATTGGTGTAATTTTGAAATGACACACATGCTACAGGGTTCAAGCGAGGTTGACAAGGCAATTAGCTAAATATAGACCTTCGTGACCTTGGTATCCATCCTGAGGTCACCACAAACCCAACCCAAAAATCCATGCTTTAAGCTACAGGTAATAGGGGGGTGTCGCATTCCGTGTCAGCAGCATGAAGTGCTCATTGTTATCATTAGTCCATCAACTAAGTGCACAATGGCACTGTGACAGGTAGCCAGCCGGGAGTTAAACATGCAGAGATAACTGTTTAAAATGACCATGATTTAATAATAACGGACAATATCTTTCTCCTTATATCTCCTGATTATAAAGAAAGAGTAGGGGAGTTCAGAGTGACCCCATTTTCCCTTTGCACCTGCATCCCTTGGCAAACGACTCCTGACAAATGAGGGCCTGCCACTAAAGCTAGTCTTGAGGACTTCATCTGAAAATAGCCTAGTACCCTAATATAAATATCAGTGCGAGAGGAAGAGAGGAGAGAAAAAGTAAGATAGAGAGAGAGAAAAAAAAGGAGAGCGAAACTACGATCAACAAGAGTGCTTGTCTAACCACCTGCGTATTCTCAGGAGTTGGCTGTGGAACTGCGTGTCAAGGAGCAAAGAGGAGGCGGACCGGTGACTTACGACAGGAAACGGGCCTCTAAATAAACCCGGTCACCCCCGATTCCATCCACCACACACGGCAGTCGGCAACTCTGGGGTTTATTGGAGTTTGTTGTTAAACAACGATGAGTCAACTGAAGAGAAAAGCTATACGTTTGAGTAGGCTTTTACACTTGACAATTTCAGAATTTAGCACAGATGCTTATCGTTCAAAGTGACTTACTATGAGATTACAGGGAGAGTCACCTTGGAGGAGCAATTTAGGGTTAAGTGCCTTGCTCAAGGGCACACTAGTGGTGGTGTTCTGATGTGAGATTTGAACTCGTGACCTTTTGGTCACCAGGTAGCAGTCTTGCGTGGTACTAGAGAGCAATCGAGAACAATATTTGGTGTTGGTTGGCGTAGAAACTGTGACGTTGTCTGGATAGTGTTACTAGTCACTGTAAAGTCTAAAATCTATAAATGTTCGTCAAAATTTCCCTCGATATCATATTATGGGTAATGTCAATTTCTCATAGCAGTACAATCATAACCAAATACATTATATACACTGTGCTGAGAGATAAGAGAGATTATTTTATTTACTTTTTTTTTGTTCCAGGTTATATTCCTTGGGGCAGAATGGAAACGGGTGTGGTGCCGAATTGTCCAACTTTTAGCTATTTGTGGACGGGCATTCCTACCCCAAGGAGGCCATTATCAGTGCTGACAGTTGTGAGGGGGAGCATGTGTTAGATTAAGTCCATTGTCATGTGGCCCACAGCAGGTTGTGGGTAAAACAGCAGATTAAAGCTATTCAGAGACCTGGCAAAGTTCCCCTTTGCTGTCCAGATTATAAAAAGAGAGAATACCGTCATTCTTTCTAAATGTGTTTAGATTTACATGGCTGAGCAAGGAAAAATGATATCAAATTGTATCCCTAGCAGCATATATACCTAACCAGGACAGGCAGTTATTATTGTTTGACTCAAACGGTTTGAGAAATATTCAAATTAATCTAGCAATATCAATTTATATCTGAACTGGGTTAAAGTTGGATCCACTAGAAACTGGTGAAGTACGCAAGTAAACCTGTAGGGTACGAGCAAGCTGAATCATATCACACTTTTTGTCACATTCTTCAAAGGAAGGTATGAGGTATCTTCTCCTACTATGACATTTTCGTATCTACTGACGATAAATCACTTTAAGGACGGTACAATACGAGGCAACATGTTTATGAGGTCAGTAGTAAGCAAGTGGGGTCTGCATGAAGGAGGGAGGAGATGAGACGTGAGTGAAAGAGGAGAGAAAGATGATGAAGAAGAGGTGAGGAGGAGGAGGGGGATGAACAGGAGACAGGCCATAGTCATACAGGAGTTTATCAAGCCCATTTACCAAAATAGTTAAGTTTTGTGAATTATTATTGACTAATCAAAAGCAAACACTGGACATGTTTACATCCTCCTCTGACTTTTAACCTCACGGAATAGCATAGTTCCAGTCATAGCTTTATCAGATTTACCGCTTTTCAAAGGTCAACTATGGGGTATGATCTTGTTATCTGAAAGTATAAAGACTTAGGATAGAGATAAAAAAAAATGGATACGAAAGAGACATGTTTGGCATTGCTAACGTGTCACGAACGCCTTCGCGATACGCAATATGCAGTCCCAGTTCCCGGACTGGAAGTCTTGTTTTTAACAAACATCTCTCTCTTCTTTTCTGTAATAAAACAAAACGTCATGAGGCCCTTTTTAGTGGGCGAAGTCGATGTTAATCCGTTACCAAGTACCGTTTGGAACCAAAACTAGAGCAGCACACAGCACCCTCTACTGTAGAGTTACAGCAAAGTGCAGACAAGTAATTACTGTACATAGCTTAAAAATCTCAACAGATAAATTACCAGATTAAAAAATTTGTTTGAACCAGGTACATTTAAAGAAAATCCATACCAAAATAATTTCTAAGTGGAAGAAAATGAAACAGAGAAAGCAGTCGAAATTTAAATACTGTGACCCGGTTTCCCGAACAGGGATTAAGCCTCGTTCTAGAATAACTTTCACTGTCAATGGAGATTCTCCATGGAGATTCTCTACTGAAAATGTTTTTTAGTCTAGGTCTTGGCTTAATCCCTGTACGGGAAACCAACCCTGTATGGCTGACCAAACCATATTGAGATTCAATCTTATACAATTTAGACCTCATAGATACACATTATACTGTATCAGGTTCTACCATGCAGTACTACTATTCTGTCCACAGATTCTACCATGGAGTACTACTATTCTGTCCAGCTGTTATACTATCTAGTATAACTGTTCTATCATGGAGTACTACTATTCTGTTTAGATGTTATACTGTCTAGTATTACTGTTCTACCATGGAGAACTACTATTTTGTTCAGAAAATGCACTATGTAGTATTACTGTTCTACCATGGAATACTACTGTTTTGTTCAGAAATTGCACTATGTAGTATTACTTTTCTGCCATGGAGTACTACTGCTCCGTCCAGATGTTGTACAATGTGGTATTACCATTTTGTCCAGAGGTTCTAACATGGAGTACTGTCATCCCGTCCATATGTTGTACTATGTAGTATTACTGTTCTACTATGCAGTACTACTATTCTGTCCAGATGTTCTTCTATGTAGCATTACTGTTCTACCATGGAGTACTACTAATTTGTTCAGATGTTGTACTGTGTGGTACTACTATTCTGTCCAGATGTTGTACTGTGTGGTACTACTATTCTGTCCAGATGTTGTACTATGTAGTATTACTATTCTGTCCAGATGTTGTACTATGTAGTAGTACTGTTCCACTAGATGTTGTACTATGTAGTAGTACTATTGTGTCCAGATGTTGTACTATGTAGTATTGCTATTCTGTCCAGATGTTGTACTATGTAGTATTACTGTTCTACTATGTAGTATTACTATTGTGTCCAGATGTTGTACTATGTAGTATTAATATTCTGTCCAGATCTTGTACTATGTAGTATTACTATTGTGTCCAGATGTTGTACTATATGGTAGTTCTGTGTGGTACTGCTATTCTGTCCAGATGTTGTACTATGTAGTATTACTATTGTGTCCAGATGTAGTACTATGTAGTAGTACTGTTCTACTATGTAGTATTACTATTGTGTCCAGATATTGTACAATGTAGTATTACTATTCTGTCCAGATGATGTACTATGTAGTATTACTATTGTGTCCAGATGTTGTACAATGTAGTATTACTATTCTGTCCAGATGTTGTACTATGTAGTAGTACTGTTCCACCAGTCCTATTCTCTGGTTTGTCTTAGGAGAGAGCAGCAAACCCAAACAGCTGTGCGGGACTCTTGATTTAATGAGCAATGTTTGTATAGAGAAGGACCACACGGTCGCTACAAGGCCTGGCCTAGAGAGGTGCCCCCCCTTTCTCTCTCTCTCTCTCTCTCCGTCTCTCTTTCTCTCTCTCTCTCTCTCTCTCTCTCTTTCTCTCTCTCTCTCTCTCTCTCTCTCTCTTTCATGCTCTCCCTCCCTCCCTCCCTCCATCAGTTCTTCTCTCCCTTTCCCGTTTTCTCCTACGCAGCACAGCCTTCCCACAGCTGCTGTCGTGCTGCTGTGTCGATGGGCTAGAGGGGGTTATGGGGGGCCAGGGGGTCTGTGTTGATAAAAACCTCAGTTTTTTTCCACCTCAAGAGTTGACAAGCCACTTCTTTAACCCTTTCAGGGCCCGGCTTGACAAGGGCAGAGCATGGAGCTTGTCCATTAGAGGGTTGACGTTGGCTTATCGTGACAGCCAGCGGGGACCTCACCCATACCAACGCACCCTCCACCTAACGCCTACGGGGTCTGACTCAAAGGAACCACACACGGAGAAAAAGAGAGAGAGGGAGAGGGCAGGGGTAAGGAGGGGTGAAGGAGGTATAGAAAAAGAGGGAGAGAGTGTGGAGGGGGGCTGAGGGAAGGAGAGAGAGGAAGAAAGAGAGAGAGAGCCCCTGTCCCCCTTGAGATAATGGAATAGTTCCAGAAACCAAAAGAACAGCTGAGGCTCTGAGAGGAACAAGTTTCAACAACTCACTCAACGGCTTTAAATATCTCATAAGCCTCGAAAACATACATTTACTCTTTGTTTCAGTCCAACTCCTGTAAACTTTTTTTTTCTTTTTTTTTTCTCAATGTGTTGCTCAATGAACAGATAATATTAGTTTTACATTAAGAAATGTTTCCCAGTTCCTCATAGTTCCACTCAATATCAATAATGACAGGAGTTTCAAAAGACACACAAGGTGATGCAAGTTCGGGGAACAAAATGTTTTTAAAAAACGGCTTTCGAGGAAACGCTTGACCAAACATCAGTGACGCGCAATCTGTGCCGGTCTGGCATCTGCAACGTTTGGGAATCAGGCAGGCTCTTAAGAGAGGAGGTCAGGCGACCTGGAGGCCAGATTGTCTACCTGATGTGCCTGGAACATCATGTTATGATCTGTTGAGGTTTCTCTGGGCTGAGAAAACAATATAGTCATTGTTTGCTATTATCTTGATCATCAACACTATGTAATGTACATTCTTGTTACTACAATTTACAGTGTTTTAGAATGTACAATGAACAGACATATCAGATTGTATATGCCCAATCAAACAGAATTGATCCTCAAAATCATCAACTATATATAACCAAAGTGTTTATATAATCCTATCCTTTTTCTTCTTTTTTTTTCTTCAAAATTTGATTAGCGCGTCAGTTTATGTGCTTTGTCACTATGCCTTTTTAGTGTTTTTTCTTGTTTTTTCTTCACGATTAGCGCATCACTTGATGTGCTTCGTCACTGTGCCTTTTAGTACCGTTGAGCCCACATCCTGGCGTCGCGGCCTCGGGATCTATCTTATCTAAGCAGGCGTGAGCGCTGCTGGAAACCGCAGCAACAATGACGAGTCAATGACTTCAGGCAGACTTCTGGGCGGAGATGGCACTGACTTGGATATGTACTGTAGATACGAAGAGATACACGCACACAGACCCACACCCCTAGGGGTCTGTTGTGGCACGGTGACACCCTGAATAAGTTAAAAATAAGACCTCCGAAAATATAAATGTGTATGGGAAACCAAAATAGACATGAATTCAATCGGGGGGGGGGCACAGATTGTATAACAATGTCTTTCCTTATGCGGAACATATCGAGATAATAGATGCCATAAGCAATGATTTCAGCTGACTTTATGAGCTAAATAAATCCATTAACGTGTGAAGTACGCTATGAGGCTTTAAATAGGATTAATTTATTAAAACGCTCACATGGTTGAAAGGTTTTTGTAATCGATTTAAACTGAATCTCTGCTTTGTAAGGTCCCCACCTACTCATCATATATCACACACACACACACACACACACACACACACACACACACACACACACACACACACACACACACACACTCACTAACAAGCACGCACACACACACTAAGCACACACACACACACACACACACATACTAACAAGCACACACACACACACACACACACACATTCACTAACAAGCACACACACGCACATATACAATATACGTTTGAAGTTGATTGAGACATCCTCCGTGCATCAGAGGAGGAAATAGACAAAGTTGAAGTCGTTCATCCTAACACAGTTGAGATTCTCCAGTTCCACAGTCTAGCTGTGGCACTGACGCATTAGAGAGGCGATACTACACCAACCACAGTCCCACGTGACTTATCGCCTGGTGAATAAGGGTAGTCTCAGGGCACCCTTTGGGTAACCCTTTACATAACCCAGCACTTTGGTTTGGATGGCTTTCCCATGCCCACTAATGATTTTCTCTTTTTATGATTTAGTTATGGTTTGAGACTTTTTTATGATTTAGTTATAGTCTGAGACTTTTTTATGATTTAGTTATAGTTTTAGACATTTTGCATAAAATTCATAGTGTATGGGTTTCCCATGTCAAATAATACTTTATTCTTTTTTATGATTTAGTTATAGTTTTAGACATCTTGAACAAAATTCATAGTGTATGGGTTTCCCATGTCCACTAATACATTTCTCTTTTTTATGATTTAGTTATATGTTATAGACTTTTTTAAGATTTAGTTATAGTTTTAGACATTTTGAATAAAATTCATAGTGTATGGCTTTCCCATGCCCACTAATAATTTTCTCTTTTTTATGATTTAGTTATAGTTTGAGACTTTTTTATGATTTAGTTATAGTTTTAGACTTTTTTATGATTTAGTTATAGTTTGAGACTTTTTTATGATTTAGTTATAGTTTTAGACATTTTGAATAAAATTCTTACAGTATGGGTTTTAGTTTCTTTTGGTCGTCCTTGTTTTCAGTCCAGTTTTTAGTTGAAACAGAATATCTAAACCTTGAGTCTCCAGTTTCTGGTTTTACATATGACTGAACTGATTCATTTATTTTGCAGGTCTTCTAAATAAAAAATGTGACACAGTTGTGTCGGATCATATAATTTCCATCTATTTATTATTAAAATCAGCCCATTAGTATATTGAATTCATAATGGTTTAGTCTAATTTAAGATTCTTTACTTTAGTTTGATTCATAAAACATACTTTTCAGTCAACAACATTAACATGAAGTCATCGGAAGATTACAGACCAGAAGTGACAGGACAAATATGGGCACGTTCCTTTGAGGGAACAGCCTGAATCGCCTGACTCTGGTCTCACATTCCCGCATTGTTTTCTATCGCCGGTGCCAATCCTAAAACCCTTAAGAAAATGAGGAAGCGCGTCTTAAAAGACACAGGTGAAGACAAAAAAGATAAAGATCCTTCTCGCTCTTCCTCCTACACTAAATGCTGCCGTTGACTGAGGTCTGCCTATAGGATTACCCTATCTACTAAGTACTACAGCTTACATGTGTCACACATAAATGCATACCCTCTCTCACCAACACACACACACACGCTCTCTCTCTGTGTCTCACACACAAACAGACACACACACACACGCTCTCTCTATGTGTCTCACACACAGACACAGACACAGACACACACACATACACACACACGCACGCACGCACACACACACACACACAGACACACACACACACACACACACACAGACACAGACTGTTATCTAAACAGAACCACAAGTCGTTCGGCTGCCAAGAGGACAATCCTCTGTGTGTTCTATAGGTTTAGTGAAAAATACATAGTAGAATCTAAATAGATGACTCACTGAGTCCTTTTTCTCTCTCTATCTCTCCCTATCACCCTCTTCCACCCCTCCGCCCCTCCCTCCCTCCCTCCCTCCCTCCCTCCTTTAACCCTCATCCTCCTCGTCCTGTACTCACTGTACTACTTTTCAGTCTTTTTATCAGGGGACTGAGATCAACGTGAGACGACCGCTCTCAATCCATGTAGTCCTTCAGTGAAAACTCCTTTTGATCGACAGACAAAGTACAGGAATGATTCAGTGTGTGTTCGCTAATGTTCCCTCACTCCATTCTCTTCATTCACTTCTCCCATCGTCCCAACTCCTCATTCCTCACGCTGTCACTCCATCCAGCCCTCCATTCCCCCACCTTCTCTCTCCCTTCATCCTTCCATCTCTCACACCCCCATCGTGTCATCATATCCTTCCGTCTCTCCTGTCTCTCCATCCCTCCCTCCCAGAATCACGTCCTTCTATCCTTCCATCCCTCCATACCTCCACCCCCCCCTCTCTAGTCTCTCTATCCTTCCATCTCTTCCTCCCCTATCCTGTCCCTCTAATATCCCTCCTCTTCATCCGCCCCCCGCTCCTACATCGTTCTGGATCATTCTGAACCCTGGCGCTCACACAAAGTTATTCCATGTGTTTGTATTTCCTTTTTGATAGGAAAGGGATCTATTTCACTGCTGTTCTGCTAGCTGCTAGGGAGACACGTAGGACAAGTAGGGTAGGGTGTGCACTGATAATATTTTATTCGGACTTTTTCAAATTAAATTGCTATGGTACAAAAATTCAAATGGAATTTTCAAAAGACGAATGCACTGACTTACAAATTGATAACTCATCTTACAGGTAGGCAACACTGCCACCTAGAGGTAAACAGTAGTAGCACAGGTAGCGCGACTAAACAGATCAACGTGAGAACAGGCTCTCTTACTGTAAAACGTTAAAATAGTTACGATCTAACGACAGAGAGCAGGGACATAGAGTACAGCACACACTGCAAGGATTACAGAAAATAAACGCTATCTGGGTCACGCTGGTCTGACTGTTGCAGTTTGATTTAAACACAGCTGCAGCGACCAACGTTACAACAGGCCTTTGGTCTAACGCTGGTCTTTCTGGGACTACAGTTTTATTGTTGCTCACACACTCAGATTACGCAATGTCCTTCTCGGCATGCATGATACATTTTATAATGATGATGATGATGATGATGATTTGCGTGTCAGTGTGTGTGTGCGTTTCTCCATGACTATCTCTAAGTCCCCATAGATGAGAGATGGGTATGCGGAGTATCTCATATCCATTAACGGAAGTCTTGTCCCAACCTACAAGCACAGTAGAGACGAGGGGAGTGTGTCGTGGGGGGTAGTGTGTGTGGGGTCGGGGTGGGTGAGGAAGTATGAAGAAAGTGTGTGTGTGTGTGTGTGTGTGAGTGTACAGTATGTGTCAGATGGATGTGAGTGGACTTGAAGTGGGGAATGCCCTGGCAGAGGAGAGCCCCCCTGGACAATAGCAGCCTCTGTAAGGAGGAAATGGAGAGGGCTTCACCAGCTGCTACTGTCAATTTAACTCAACAGCAGCCTTTGAGCCTCCTTCCTCTCTCCCACTTTCTCTCTCTCCTCTCTTTCTCTCTCTCTCTCTTCTCTCTCTGTTTCTCCTCTCTCTCCCACTTTCTCTCTTTTTCTCTCTCTTTCTCTGTTTCACTCTCTCTCCTCTCTCTCTCTGGTTCTCTCTCTATTTCTGTTTTTCTCTCTCTTTGTGTTTCTCTCTCCCTCTCTCTCACACACACCCTCTCTTCCCTCTCTTTCTCTCTCACTTTGCTTGCCTCTCTCCTTCCTCTGGTCTCATCTCCCTCTTAATCGTTTTATCCCAATCTCCACACTGTCTCCTTCCTCCTTGTCCGACACTCTCCCTCCTCTTCGTTCCCGTCCAAACCTCACGGCCCTGCCAACTTTGAGACCATTCCTTACCTCACCACTTCTTTCTTCTGCTTCTTTCTCTCACCTCCCACGTTTATTCCTCACTCTCTCTTTTCCACCTCCATCCTCCTTTCTTCCTATATTCATCCCTTCATCATCTACATTTTTCACATTTATATTGCTCCTTTCTGCTTCCATTCTCTCTCTCTCTCTCTCTCTCTCTCTCTCTCTCTCTCTCTCTCTCTCTCTCTCTCTCTGTGTCTCTCTCTCTCTCTCTCTCTCTCTCTCTCTTGCACGCTATCTGTCTCTCTCTCTGTCTCTGTCTCTGTCTCTCTCTCTCTCTCTCTCTCTGTAAAATCCTTTGTCTTGACAGTCCTTCCTCCTCTGTTCCCATCTAATCCCACCAAAAGCCTCTGTAGCTCCACAGAGTGGGGTAAAAAGAGTGACGGTACACGACGCACATAACCACCCCATGACCTTGTGCCCTACACCATTATAATGGTGTAGCCTAACAACTGCACTACCCCTTTGTATCGCGCTAAAAAAGCCTTTCAGATACATTGCGGCATTAAAAAAACAACATCCCAGAGGCCATTCCAGTTCCTTTATTCCAGCACACACACGCCTTCAAGCAATCATAAATGGAATTCCGAAGAAGATATCTTCTTCTTTAGTGATTTTTCCGTGAAACATTCATTTGGGAAAGCAAAATACTCCAAGGTCAACCTGTGTTACGCCTCAATGTCACTGAAAAGGGAGGAAGATTTACCGTACCGTATCTTTACAACTCAACGTCTTTCTGCAGGTGCCAAGGTGGCCAATCTCTTCCAAGTATAGAAAATATGCACATGACCCTGACGGGGTCACCACTGAGTGAGAGGCACTTTGAGAGAAAACGAAACTCTGGTCTGGCCTATGTATCTCAAAACTCCACGGACTGAACTATATGTTATTTGATACCGACTACTGTTGAAGTTGTTAACATTTGCTGACCTGCTTAAGGGCAGTTGACGTGACCACTTTACGAGTGTGTGTTGTCTGCATTGCTAAATTACCAGCGGTTTCACCCGCTTCGTCTGTTATCTGTCATCACTATTCATGTACATGATATCAACCGCTTTAAATGACGATGCATGCTATGATTCATCTTATTAGTTTTTTTATCCATATCCTTGGCTCCCATTCACAGTAGGTCCCTGCGTTGATTGCGGAGGGGACGGTAGCAGTTGTTGCTTTGCTTGGAGGCGTTCGTCCACCCTGTTATCCTTCACGGCCACAGGGGGTGGAACGCTTAGCCAAGGAACACAGCTGTTTGGTTTCATATCCTAGCCATTCACACAACCTCCCACACGTCTGGGGAAGCATATCATCAAAGGGCCGAGGAGAGGGTGGAGGAGAGGGTGGAGGAGAGGGTCGAGGAGAGGGTCGAGGAGAGGGCGGAGGAGAGGGTGGAGGAGAGGGCAGAGGAGTGGGTGGAGAGGGTGGAGGAGAGGGTGGAGGAGAGGGTGGAGGAGAGGGTGGAGGAGAGGGTCGAGGAGAGGGTGGAGGAGAGGGCAGAGGAGAGGGTGGAGGAGAGGGCAGAGGAGAGGGTGGAGAGGGTGGAGGAGAGGGTGGAGAGGAGAGGGTGGAGGAGAGGAGAGGGTCGAGGAGAGGGCAGAGGAGAGGGTGGAGGAGAGGGTGGAGGAGAGGGCCGAGGAGAGGGCGGAGGAGAGGGTGGAGGAGAGGGCAGAGGAGAGGGTGGAGGAGAGGGTCGAGGAGAGGGTGGAGGAGAGGGTCGAGGAGAGGGCCGAGGAGAGGGCCGAGGAGAGGGTGGAGGAGAGGGCGGAGGAGAGGGTGGAGGAGAGGGTCGAGGGGAGGGCCGAGGGGAGGGCCTCTCGGACCACTGACAGAGGGTGCACATACGCACGTTTCTGCCAACGCATTCCCACTCTGTCTCCGTCTCGCTTTCTCGCTCTCTTTTCTCCATCTCTTTTCTACACAAACTATTTCTATCTATTGTCTCACACACACACACACACACACACACACAGTATTGCTCTTTCTCTCTCTCTCTCTTTTTGTCATCGGCTACTCATACACACACACACACACATACAAATACACCCATACTCACGCACAAAGGGACCAAACACTAGTTTGCACGCAGGGACACGCTCTGTCTCACACACACACACACACACACACACACACACACACACACACACACACACACACACACACACACACACACAGGGTTGCACCGTCCTGGGAACCCCCGCCCTGCCCCCCCCCACCCCCCCCACCCCCCGTGACCCAGTGACTGAGCCCGCTGACACACCTTCCATTGACAGAAAGGATGTGAGGCCTTACTCCGTGACTGACTGGACCACTGAGCGTGGGCATAATGGCGGCTCCGGTTTCACCCAGAGCAGGCTGGTACAAGCGTGCCCGTCTAAGCTCACTTCCAGTGAAAGGGAGGGAACACATTCCCAGAGTCGACAATCCCCTCTTTTTTTTCTTCTTTTTTTTTTAAATGGTTTCTGCTTCTCTTACCCCACTGTGTTTTGTTAAGTACGTCATATATCACGTTCCAACGGTTAACTTTCATCCATAAGAGGTGATTAAATATCCTTAAAGTGACTATTTAAGAGCTATAAGGTAACAATGATGAATAAAATAAATACCTAATAAAACAGCCACTGAACAATACTGTAATAGACTGCCCCACCAACCAGATGCCCTCACTGGAATCATTATGGTGTCAAATCGAGCTTCAACATCAAGGTGGATAACTTGATAACTGCTATAGTGTGACTTAAGTCAATGTTTTAATATGATTAACAAGACCACTTTGGAAAACTGTTTCAAAACATAACAAAAATGCTTTGTATAACGCATTTATTCATCAACCCATTAGTGAACTAGTCTATAAGAATTGAGATTCATAAAATTAATTGAGTCTGTTAAAAAATAATAATAGGCAAATATGACTAGAACATTTTCTCATGCAGCACTAATTGAAAACATGGTCATTTTGTGTACACACAGGGGTGACGTTGAATTAAATAACAGAGGATTAGCCATTCTACGCCCAAATTAATGCAACAGACTTAATTGGAAAATATGGAAGAATGCAAGTAAGCAAGGTCGTTGAATTATTTGAATGCATACCTTTTACATTTAAAATTTTTATCATTTAGCAAACACTTTAATCTAAAATGACTTACAATTAAATTACAGGGACTGAGGGATCAACATTTAGGGCAAGTGCCTTGCTCAAGTCAAGGGCACACTAGTGGTGGTGGTCCCAGGTGGGATTTGAACTCACGTAATTGGGGGGAAATGATGGTGCATTACTAATGACAAAGGCTGATCTACTGTCCTGTGTTGACACTAAACTTTGCAGAAGTTCCACGTGAACTAGAGAAGGTCCATGTTTGATAAGGACAGATCAAAAGAGGTTGCACGGTGTAGTTGCTGAGTGGTTTCAAAAGCTACTAACGCTCGCACACATTTCTATCTCAGCGTGTTCTGTGCTGCCTCTCATCAGCCCTTTTCTCTGCTTTCTCATGAGTGCAGGGAATTAATTTTAACAGATTATTTATTTTATGCAGGTTAATTGGTGACTCTAAATTGCCCGTAGGTGTGAATGTGAGTGTGAGTTGTTGTCTGTCCCTATATATATGTCTGTCCCTATATGTCGGCCCTGTGATAGACTGGCGACCTGTCCAGGGTGTACCCCGCCTCTCGCCCTGTGTCCGCTGGGATAGGCTCCAGCACCCCCCGTGACCCTGTACAGGATAAGCGGTAAAAGTTAATGGATGGATGGATTATTTATTTTATGAAAGCCATTTTAATAGTGTTGCGATTTGTAATTCTGTGAGTTTGTCATTATAGTTGGGAAAAGTGTGCATAGGAGTGTTGTGTACAGTGAAGAAAAATATGTATTATATCAGAGTGGATACAGTTACGGAAAAGTGACCACATTCACTTACAAAACTGTAGTTGGTGGCCATTGTCATCAAGGGGTAATAAAAAACGTTTTGACTTGGGTCATGTCCAACTTAATACACATACAGTACATGAGCAAAGTATGTTTGAAGGTGGGGAACTAGAAATGTAGTGAAGAAGAATAACCTAAAATAGTTTTTCAATGCCTTGGCTAAACAACAGTTATTTTCTAATCTATTCTATTCTATTCTACTCTATTCTATTCTATTCTATTCTATTCTATTCTTGCTAAATGACAGAAGAACGCTACTTCATAGGTCTTCACCAAACATTGTGTTGTATGTCCACAGGACCAGGACACATTAAAGCATGTCTGTCAGCATCCCACACATTACTACATATTACATTTCATCAGGCTCACAAGTCACTTCAGGATGTGTGGGCTTCCCTAATGGAGAGGCAAAAAATCAATAGAGGGAATCCAATCATTTTGTAATCTTGAGACTGAAATAATAAAGCTAAAAGTGTGCTTAACAGGCGTGTGTGCCAGTGCCCCCACTTTCTGCTGACACTGTGCGGTTACTCTGAAAAAGCTGTACGTATGTGAACCAGGATTTGGCCGCCTCAGTAAACAGCATGACTGTGGTTTGTAAACGGAGAGGGATCCTATGGTGGTCCCCAGGGGGACTCCCTGGTCCACATGCCTGTTTACTCAAGCATCACGGAAATGGGTCCCCGCCCCACTGAACGGCCGCTGGCATCTAGCCAAGAACTGTGTAGCAGAAGGGGACTCCCAACCCCCTCCAATCCCCCCTTCATATCACACACCCCCCTGCCAACCCAACCGCCCATCCTCCGCTAATCTCTCCCAACCTCTCCGAGTGTGGGGCATCAGGCTACAGCACGGAGGTGACTTCAGGATCACTGCTGTTATTATTACAAAAAAGCCCCGAAGTGCATGGCCACTGCTCGCGGCAGCTGCTCCATTATTGCAACATAAGATTATATCCTTTTTTGTAGAGTGAAAAAAAACATCACGATAGCTAATGTCCCATTGCTTTATACTTCCCACTGCAAAACCATGACGAACAGTTCGATTCGGCAGGCACATTGTCAACCACATTGAAGTGTTCCTTACAGTCGGGGCAGTCTCTATTCTTTACCAGTGAGGTCATGGAGAGGAAGTCTCTCGTAAACTCAACTCAGCAGTTTTACGTCTATATTGTGATTCATAGAACAAACCTCCATCAATTTGTTTTCATGACACCGGATGACAAAGAACTATGAAACTGTCCACAGATTTTAGTTCAGTGTGGATGAAAAAAGAAGCAGAGAAGAGTACGGAAAACAAGCTTACATGCTCATCTATTTAAATAAACATTCAGTAGTGTTAGGTTGTCTTTGATTGTTCTTTCTTATCTCACTATAGTTGTGAAGACAAGCCAATTATCTATGCACATTGATCAAGCAGCCCTAGTGAAAAGATCCATGGCATAGAATGCACCAGGTAATCAGCTCAGGTAAGATCAGATCAGATAACTATCAGCATGGCCAGAAGTATAGGAAGTTCCAACTGAGAACACTGGTAGAAAACAAAGCATTCTAGAAAAGAACAACCATTCATTGTAGAACAGGAATGACACTCTGCATTCCGGATATCTATTTTAAACTTTAAAGAGTTCGCAAGTATCTTACTTTTCTAAGCCCGTAGCAACCACGTAATGAATTGCAGCAATATATGTATGTTTTCTTCTTTCTGCAGCTATGAAAAAAAAAATGGCTTATAATGTATGCCGTCCATAAATATATACTGTACCATACATATTTACATTCTGCACCATGTCTGAAGAAAAAAATGCCTATTTCAACCAAACTGGACTGCCTGTGTGCGTTCCAACCAGAATGAATATTTATAGCAAAGTTTTCAAACGCTATAAAATGCTGATGGACCTAAAACAGCCATTGCTGGAAATGAGGAACAGTGTGAACTAACCCCATTCCCATTAGCCAACAATTATTTCCGCAGCTCTGCAGACACACGCCATGGTTTCCTCAATGCACATATAACGACCCCCATATATAATCATTTTCTTTAGCGTGGTCGTTAGCTGAAGCGGCAGTGCAGCAAAACAACCTACCTCTCTTTTTTCCCCCTAATCAATAACAGACATGATGAGGGAAAAAGCATGTTTTGACAGCTGGTTCCCGCCTTTTTCGAATCAGTTTCCCTACTCTGAAGCTCATCCAAGAGGTCAAAGGTTGTGACATCAGCTTAACTCCTCAACTACACACAAATCAAACGCAGACAAACTTCAAAATAAATGACCAGAACAATTGGAGCCAAGTTGTAATGAGGCGTTAAGATGTCAATTAGCCTCTGACAAAAAATAAACCTGGCAACTCAACTCATGTGAACTGGAAGACAGCGATTAACTGTCATTCACTATCAAATCTAAACCAGAAGGAAACTAACACAGACAAAAAAGATTGTGAATGTGAATTATGGGATCATATCTTAAATGTTTATGGCAGCTGCACCTGGTAAACCTGTCACTGTGACGTCCACTAGGGGGTGACCTTCCCATTGAAAAACATATCCCATAATAAACATTAAATTGAATGTTTCCTTAAGAGATTCACAGCAGTAACAAAAGCGTGGGGTAAGGAAAACAGTACACTAATTGAATATATCGTATTATTAGACTCACATTAAAACATCATTTAGGCCCTGCAGCAAGACATGGGGGAAACAAACAGCAAAGGCACGCACGATTTTAAAAGGATTTGAAATGACAAAATCGGTTAGAAGTAATTGTTGCACCACAAACAAACAACTATGTCAAGCTATTTTGTAGCCAAAGGAAGGTTAATTTCCCACCGTGTTTGGGAACTACTGTAACTGTCCTCTTTGATAGACTGTACATCCGGCTCTTTGCCCCCACAGCAGTCAGCGAGGCAGGATTAAACCGATTAATGGCAGCTTGAGCAGAGCAAGGGCTGGGCTGCGGAGGCGGGCGATGACGCCCCCTGAGGCAGACTAAGAGAGGGGGATAAGACGCGAGGAAGAGGAGGATGGAGATGCGCTGAGGAGACGGTGATGCTGCAGCATCCCCCGTCATGACCAGGTCATCCAGTATTCCGCTACAGCATCTGCTAGATATAATATTACACAATTGTTGGACCAGATCCAGTGAACCCTATCGCTCAGTCATCGTTAACTACACACTGTGAGCTCTGAGAACCCTGGTGAGGTTCACGTCACTAACTCACTGCATCTGATGCTTTTATCGTATCTATTTAATGTTTTCCCGCTCGTTATTCCAGGAGCTTGTTAGGAAATTCCTTGTTGCAATCATACATCAGAGAGATGTCCAGCAGGATATGATTCACTGTATTGTAACCAATCATGTTCTATATAAAAATATATATATGTCTATACATTTTCACAAGGGAGATCAAACAAAAAACTGCTCAGTTTGACAAATGCTGCTCACTCTATAACTATTGCCCCAGCTATTGAAATATCATTGTAAAAATGAATGTCCCTCCAGGTCTCCAAGAGTTTTAAAACATCCTTTGTGAAGAGGAGGACCCCATGTGTGTCTTCAATGGGGGGGTTGGGGGGTGCACTCGGCACACTTAGTTGGGTCCAGATGATGCTGGTCATTGACCTGGAAACATGCCCACTGTCTGGAATGCTTCCACACACATACACACACACACACACACACACACACACACACACACACACACACACACACACACACACACACACACACACACACACACACACACACACACACACACACACACACGCAAACCCCCTTATTTTGAAAGGAAAATACCTTTTAACTTCAATGTTAAATGAACTGTGAAGATAACATTGAGCGTTAGTTCAAATTACGGGCAAATGGGCAATAGATCCATTTAGCTTTGGGGGTTGTGGGGAGGGGGTTGTGGGGGGGGGGAGTTATGTACATTTGAACAGATTTGTCAAGCATGTGGTCTGTGAAAAAAAACGCACTCACACACACACACACAGATCAGGAATGTGTGTGTCGTTAGACTTGTTGCTAACTGTTGCGTGAAGAGTGGACTCCTTCCAGCACTGTTGATCATCCAGCCTAATTTGCAAGGAATGACCCTGAACCATTCGTCTGTTTTTGGAGCTACTCAACTAATTCATCACACAAATCGAAAACCCATTCCGAAAATTGCACACCTGCATGTTCTTTCCTAGCGAGAGTGAACTCCTGTGATTTCCAGACCACTGTCAAACTCTATGATGGAAGGAACTGCTATTACACTTAAAACTTTATAGAAGTTACATTTTCTATTGTTAGGCCTCTGCTAACTGACAGGTTATTTTAATAAAGTTCGTTTTACAATATTACTGGGCTCACGCCAGGGTTAAGGGTCAAACCACGTGACAAATCCTAACCTGAGGGCTCTCACAGCAGACACACAGTCAGTCAGGTTGAGGGAATAATTTAAGTAGTCGTTCTGAGAAAGTGGTTGAGAGAAAGTGATTTGAGAAAAATAAAAATTGCAGTTTTTATTGTCAGAGAAATGAGAGCCTATGAATAATATTCTCAACAATGCTGTAGATTGAATACATACGCACAAAAACCCACCAAACCTCATATGCAGTAGATTCACTCAATGATTCACTGACTGACTCTCTGACACTGCCTGACTCACTCTGGTTCACTGACTGACTGACTGACCGACTGACTGACTCACTCACTCACTCACTCTGATTCACTGACTGACTGACTGACTGACTGACTGACTGACTCACTCACTGACTAATTCACTGACTGACTGACTGACTGACTGACTGACTGACTCACTCACTCACTCACTCAGATGCAGCGATGGCAGTGATGTGGTTTTGAGAGAAAAAACCCCAGTGTAGTTGGCTCTTTCAGGAGGAACAAGGGGATAAAGAAGAATTGCTGCGCATTCCCTCCGAGCGGCCAGCTGCTGTGCGTGTGTCTGCCAGCTTGGTTCATGTTTTATGACGAAGGCCTTTGAAACACACAAGGCGTGCCGCCCCTTCCCTTCTCCTACATGTGGTGCAGCTGCCCAAAGGGGTGTGCCGCACAGCGAACACAAATTCCACCCAAGGTCAGGGGGTTCCCCTCCCAGATTATCTCCGCTTGAACCAGAGACCCAAATTGGACGTAACATACCACTTTTCTGTGTTTGTAATCCAGTTTAAACGTTGGACACCCCCCCCCCCCTCCTCCCTGTGTCCCTCCCCTCCTCCACTTTGTTTCCGTGAATCAAAGACACAACTGGACATAAGACATCACCTTCCTGTGCCTCTAATCCAGACTATGTGCGGGGGCATGCTACCACTTCCTCCTCCTTCTGTAGACCGTGGAGACAGAGATCTGTGGTAGTGGGTTCTCTTCATGATGCAATGGGGCTGTCATTTCACGTTGTCGACTGTAACGCACCGTATGTCTTTTACAGTTTGTTCAAATTTTGCTACGACACAAATTTTCAGGACCTTTCTCTCATCTTTTTTAAACCTAAAGACACAGCACTCAAAACTGTCACCGGGCTGTTGTGTGTTCAAAATCTTGCATTTCGCATTCATATCTATGAAGAAACCTTGCTACTTTGTAATCATTAGTTCAAATTACTAATTTATGATGAAATACCATAGGACAAATTCTATGAAGAAACCTTGCAACTTCGTAATCATAGGTTCAAATGACTAATTTATGATGAAATACCATAGGACAAATTCTATGAAGAAACCTTGCAACTTCGTAATCATAGGTTCAAATGACTAATTTATGATGAAATACCATAGGACAAATTCTATGATGAAACCTTGCAACTTCGTATTCATTGGTTCAAATAACTCATTCATGATGAAATAGACTAAAATTGTTTAGATCACCCACACTCAACATACCAATAGTTTCACTTTTTAGTTGTTGGTACAATTCTACATTCTAATTCTATTGATACATGTTTCACTATGGTACTGAAAGCATTTCCGTAAAAGGGGTAGTAGAGAGAAACAGTGACATATATTGAGCAAAATATATTCCATAGAATCACAAATTAATTTAACTGTAAGTGCAGCTACAAAGTGTCAAACCACAACATCCTCCACAACTGTCTGTCTTGAAATACGAAACCTTGTTCTCTAGCACGTCGCTTCACACCACCTCTCAAAGGAGGCCCAAGGCACCTCTCAGAAGGGCTATGGCCATTTCAATCACCCCCACTTCCTCATCCATAACCAGCCCGCTTCATGTTGTTGCCATGTTACTGTAGGCGAATGCTATTCTTTTTGTACTCATACTACAATGTGAACTCCTCAATCATCAGTAATAAGATGTTAGAGTAGCATTGCAAAAGCAATGACAAACCATACCGCCAAACCAAAAAACATTGGCTGGAAAAGCGGTTTGTAGGACTGTAGAGACAGCGTCTGATAAAGGATGGCGATAAAGTTTTTAAAAATAATTTGCATTTGGATGATCTGTTATGAGTTATGTGTCTAGAGTAGAAAAAAATTACCCTAATGTTGTGTTATTAGTGCCGAAGCGAAACGTAAAACACTAATGAAAAAATAACTTGTCAAAGAGGCTATATGTGTACACAAAATATTATACAATTATTATAATATAGTATTATAATAGTAATTATCCTTGTTTGAGTAACTGGTAGGCGACATCGCACAACTAGTGATATCTTACTCCGGTATTGAGTATGGGTTCAAGAAGGCTAGATGAAACGATAATAGCAAGAGAAAAAAAGGAGAGGGAGAGAGGGAGAGAGGGAGAGAGGGAGAGAGAGAGAGAAAGAGAGAGAGAGAGAGAATTAATTTTTTGTCACGAAACTGTGTGAACAACACAGACCAGGTGGTAATTAGGATATATACATAATATACCACATAACCAAAACACTCCGCAGACTGTCACTTGAAAAGCACCGCCTGTTTATTTTACCAATGCTTGGGTCAATAGGCCACCGTCTTGCTCCGAAGAAAGTCATTGGACCGGAACATTAGCACAATAAACACGTGGCGCAGAGCCAACATGGTCTGGGGGAGCTGTCCCTTACTTCTACCACATGTTGGGGATCCTCAGTGGTCAAGCTAACCCCATGGATGTGAGCCAACACAGTCGGGGGAAGCTGTCCCTCATTCCTACCACATGTTGGGGATCCTCAGTGGTTAAGCTAACCCCATGGATGTGAGCCTACACAAACAAATATATAATGTATATAATCCTCACATTTATTTACACTGCAGAGACCCACGCGATGGACCAGGATGTGTGAGGATACATAGTATGTACTCAGTACAAAATGAATGTTAATAATAGAAATAGAAATGTCGGATTGTGTATGTTTTCACAAATACTACACACTCAATGTGACTTCAATGGAAATGGTGGCAATGTTGTGTCAAAACACAAACATGTACAGTACTGTGCAAATGTTTTAGGCAGGTGTGAAAAACATGCTTTAAAGTAAGAATGTTTTCAAAAAATATAAATGTTTATTTTTTTTTATCAAGTGTGAAAAGAAAATCTATATCAAATCAATGGTGTGACCCCCCTTTGCCCTCAAAAACAGCATCCCCTAAAACATACGCACGGCCCTGTAGGTTTGGATACTTTACAATTACAGAATGACTCTGTCACCATGTACGTCCTAAAAGCAAAGGGACTAGATCTGACTGCACCACTCTCTGTCCTTTCTCTGATTTGCCCGTCAAGCAGTGCCCCGTCTTGGGCGAAGCGAGCAGGGGGGGGTAAAAAAGCAACAGCAGCCTGGCCGCTTTTCAATTTGTGAGCACAGCTGAAGCAGTGTCTCAGCGTTGTCTGCCGCGGGGTGTGTGCCAGCGTGGGACAGGTGTCTGAACACTGGGCAGCACTGCTGAGCCTCTGGTTTCACTGTCCGGCTTAACACTGGTACAGAACGTCCTACCAGAGTCTTACAGCCCCACCGTGGAATGGTGTTGAGATGAATGTTATTTTGTTGAAAAGGAAATTGTACACGCACTTTATGTTGAGATGTGTTATTTTGTTGAAAAGTTGAATGTGTTATTTTGTTGTACTTTATGTTGAGATGTGTTATTTTGTTGAAAAGGAATGGTACGCGCACTTTATGTTGAGATGTGTTATTTTGTTGAAAAGGAATGGTACGCGCACTTGACCATCCAAGAACATGTTTGTTTTACTTTGAGTGAAGGGAAAATGTCAGTCATGCAAGCAATGTTTTTGTTTTGTATCGATTTACTTCATCGGCTGATTAGAACAACGTCATTTGTAGATGAATTATCACAGGTATAGATTGTTGCACTGCAGGGATTTTTCAGTAAAGGATCATGTCAAGGAGCACTGCCAGTTAAACACGCTAAAAACATGACGAGTGAAAACCCGCTGGTAACGGCTGCATGTCCCAGATTCTAGGCCTGACTTCACACTGAATCACTGACCCACTTTGAGCTTTGTCATCCTTTAGGGTTATGAAAAGACAAAGAAAAGAAACAGAAAAAAACAACTTCCTCCTCTTATTAGGCCCATTCAGCACTCCGACAGGTGCACTTTGTGGGTGGGTGTGAAGTGTCACGTTCTCCCAGGACCTGTTTGTGCGGCGCCGAAATGTGACCTTGGCGTCGTAATGATCTCCCATTCATCACCTGCAGTCGCATTCCACTTCGTTGCACGCCTGTGTCCGTGTGTATCAGCACCACCTCTGGCCACGGCGTTGAATCGGGATCAAACGGGGGAGAAAAGGGGGACGTCTGCTGCTCACATCTGCTCCTTCCATTTGTTATGGCTTAACCTGACTATGTTGATGGCATGAATGGCCTTCCTTGTTTTAGAAAATGTTTTACGGTCTGTAAAATCGGTAAGGTGTGTGAGGGTGTATTTGTGTGCGTGTGTGTATGTGTGCAAATGGAGATGGGGGGGGGGGTACTTCACAATGAAATCTTAAGGGGGAACACTTCAAGTAAGTCTCTAAGGTAAAACACATAGGTTTAAATTTACAGCCAAATTTCCCTCTTACACTGGCAGTTTATGTTTAGTTTTCTTTTTATCCACAGAGATTTTCTTACTTGCTGCCAGACATGTTGTTTATGTCAGGAACCACATGGTATTTACATTAATAATATCCCCAGCAGTCCTTCAGGATATCTTCTGGTTTTTAAGAGAGAGAAATATCATCATTGCCTCAATAAACTGGGACACAGATATTGACAACACAATAGCTCACGGCACGGTGTTTGCACAGCTGCTCAGCACGGAGACGCACCGGTCCGATCAGATCACCCAGATAAACGATTCTGATTGTTCCACTCCGAGGTAAACCGAGGTAAAAGGAGCGACAGTTCCGACCGCTATTTGTTGGGAGATGAATGCCATTTGAATAATGACTTGTTTGCCTGAGGGGTTATAATTCCCTTGCAGTCTTGATGCTCTGCTTGCGACATTTTTGTCACACAAATTGCGTCTGATTCAATTAATTTAAAAAGAAAGGAACTAATCAAATGAAAAAAGAAACGTGTATTTCTATTTTCTGAACTTTTAAAATATCCTATTTGTGAATAAATGTTGATCTGGTGGGTTGATTAAACATTCTCTATTCTCAAGGCATAAATTTACATATTCTCCACCTAATTTACTTAACATTATTGTATTCTGTGTGTATACAAACCTTGTTGACCCCTAACAGCACTGAATTAAGAATCCAATTATCTTATGTTTAATGTTCGAATGGAGACGGAAAAGAAATACTAATTATAATAGTATAAAACAGCAATACAAGAATATGCAAATCTATATTACAGCATAATTTTATTATTAAAAAAAAGTGCAGAGTGTGTCACGGAGGCTAGACTATCAAATGTTCTGGGTCGTGAGATTAAAAATTTGTAATCTAAGCGCTCTAGTAAATGCAGGATGCTAGGCCTCTTTAAGCTGCAGACATGTATAAAAAAATTATGTAACACAGGAAGTGAGTGTTCATCAAAGGATCAAAAAATTTGGTGCGCCCATTGCATAAGCCCGGATCACTAATTACTGTATACACTGCGATATTATGTGACGAGGCCAGTTTGACATGCTTTTCTAAACAGAGCGCCCCCCCCCCCCCCACACACACACACACACAAAAGTATTACAACTCTCAATGAGAGTTTGGTTCCCTTTAACAAATTGAAGCCTCAGAGATATCAGGGCTTAATACAACGTGGCTAAATGCCATGATAGAAACAAAACATATGATGTGACATGAATTGACTGTTTATTGTCCAAATCTTAGCAAAAGCCACCGGGACTATTCAAACAAAGGAGCAGGCACTGTATTGTTCTGATTAAACATTGGTTCAATATCCAACATAATACCTCAAACAGATTTTAGTAGGGTTTTATTTGCATCAGAGATTTGCACGGTACATTAAGCATGTCAATGAATTAGGATGTAGTCTGTGGTAGACAGTGGCTTTGGCCCAAGCTAATCAGAGAAGCATTTAGGAAAAAGGGGACATTTGTGCATATGGACATGCTCCTTGTTAGGTTCCTTGCTAGTTCCATCTCAAATCACAGGCCAACACAAATATCATATGAGGCTATTATCTGGCAATATACACTTTCTGATCAGTAGTCATAAAAAGTCTGATTTCCAATAAGTAATTTTATTGCAAAAATCCATACATTTTGATAATGAAATAATGAAATAATTATAAATGTTGCTTCTTGTGGCCATGTCTTAACTAACCCCTCTGAATAAATAATCCTAAATTCCAAGCATGAAATGGAAGTCAAATGACCTAATTTCCTTAATTTTTTTTGGGGTCAAAAGCCAGACTAAAACACTTCAACGGCTTGATATTCCTGGACAGCTATACAGTATATTATTGAAAGGTTCAAAGGTCAACACTGCCATACCGTCCTATTGTACTACCGGGAACAGATACCACACATGTCACTTATTCAGTGTGACGCTGTCAGATAAAAATGGGATGTTGCTACTGCTTCCTGCTATACTGTCTGTGAACGTGGGACTACGAGATAATCTGGATGAAGACAGGGATTACAGCTGTCTCTCTAACCTGTCAGTGATACACTGTGCACTGATAAAATATCAACATTGAGTCCAGTCCCAACGCTTCATAGTTTACTGACCTCAAAAGCAGTATTTGTTTTTACTTCTGTCATTTCATGTGTCAGATTGAACTGAAACCTCATCAAGAAATAATCTTTATTTGCAGCAATTTTTCCTCCATAAACGAGGAGGTGTAGACAGTGTAAGGAGGAGTCACCGAAAGACTCCTGCGATTAAAAATCGCAAGGGCAGTGATTCTCACAAGATTTGATTTGCATTTTGGGAGAAAATACAGTAAATACAATAAACAATGCAAAGCACTCATAACACAATGGAACACAACCATCACATAATGAATGCGTTAAACAAGGCTATCACGGCAACACAACAATTAACATCACAACTTTTAGAGACGTTCAATACGGCATCATATCTTTAAAATAAAACCTAATTCAAACTTTGTGCAATCACTCAATATGTTGACTACGCTGCCTGACCAGTACTTAGTGGACTCTGCGATTAACTCTCACAACTATTACTGCCATTGCTGTATCAACTCTAGATTTGCTATGATTTTGTTATCCGTTGATATGGTTGCCTTCGACTGAACAATGGAATCATATTTCTTTTGCCTTTTTTTTTATTTTTTTATTGTTGTACAACAACAATATTCCCCCTAGATTACGAGTGACTGAATCCTTAGGAGAATGCCACACATGCACGGAACTCAAGCAGCAAGTTCTGCACGGAACTCCAGCATTCCATGGCCAACATTCTAAGGTTCTGTGGAATTCTGTAAGGAGAGGTGGTGGGCCACCCACACATTGGGCACGTGTTTTAACTTTAGAAAAACAGTGCTTTTTGAGCGCCCAGACACTGAAAATCAACGAATCCGTGATCAGTCAAATGGACTGAAACTGTCAGTTGTCCCGTAATATGAGAATTGGTAGCTCCCGAAGGACACACCAGCCTCTGTAATCAATCGGTCTGGTAATTATTATTTAGGACTGCAAAATACTGGCATTGGCACTGCTCATAAAGTACATGGACCATTTTCCTCCACTTAAAAATGACATAACAGAACAAAAAAAAGAGTAGGGCGAGCAGGGAGCAAAATATGTGCAGTGTTGATGTCTGAACAAATTCTTTGTTTTCACAGAACCATGGAGTGTCCCGTGGGACGTGTGAAAAACAGTTGTTTCTTGTTGTTTTATTTAAACAAACAAATAGAAGAGGCAGTAGACACAATGGGGTTATCCTTTACTGGGCCTACACCATTAGGATCAGCACTGTCTACAACCTCCCAGTGGCAACAGTTGGAATCAATACACACCTAGCCTAGCATCAAGTTTTTACAATAGCCTGACAAAATGAATTAGATTTGATGCAGAGGTTGCATGAAAAGCAATGTTCACTCTCTGGGATTTATTAAGAAAAGTGGCGATTTCAAGCCAAACCCTGCAGATATGTCTAAGTATGCTGGGAATTGCAAGATGCCGCATATTTTGAGGAGACTGTCCAGTGGCCAGGGCTGAAAGATGCTGCACATCTGTTGCTGTTATCTACCCTATAGAAAAACATTATAATGAGCCACATAGCCTCTAGACGTAGACCTTATGGTATGGCAACTTCAATCATCTAAACGGTGAGCTTACAAACCCAATCCAAGCCTACCGACATCCAAATATCCTTTGAAGTCTCGAAATAACTCAAAAACGCATAGAAATTACATTAAAAAAAAAAACGCACAGTTGAATAAAGGCATTTGAACTATATAAAAATACGATTCTACTATATTATAACTATACTATTGAACTCTTCAAAAGTTGGTTGGATTTTTATCGATCATACAGCATGTTTCATCTTCCACCGAACAGTGGAACAATGAGTGCTACTTCAGATCGTTTTCAGAGCACATATATTTTTTCCCCTCCCCTTGCTGGAGCGTTAAAAGGGCATAAGAGCACACGAACGCCCCAGTAAATCCTGCCTTCGTCTAGCCGTCTTCCCATTACACCTCCAGGATTCTCCCTTTCTCTTCCTCCTGTCCAGGGGGCGCTCATTACGTCACCCGAGCAGCACCTGCCCCTGAGGGAGGGGTGGAGCCAGACATCTGTCTCCTCACCTGCAGAGACCCCCAGAGCTCTTGTAAATCTACGTGGCTTAATGAGGCTCCCATAAAGCTAGGGGTTTTTTAATGGGGCTGTCTGACCTTCTGGTATCTTCCGCCCGCCCCTAGTCAACCAAAAAAAAAGAGAGAAAGCAAAAAACAACTTGAAAGACGGGCTGGTGATTTGGCGAATAAACTGAGAGATACAGCCATACAAATGTGCTCATTCCAGAGCAGTGTGTCAGACTCTGGCTCACTGGCCCATAGCATCATGGTGGGAGGACTAGCATGGGGATCTGCAACAGAGAGACTCCTTACCCGTGGGGTCAAGGAGACTGAGGCAGCACCCCCCAGTCAGTGTCAGTGGCCCTGCGCCAATCGGTTTGAAACACTGCATGTTAACATTATTGCTAACACAGGAAATTCTCTTTTTTTTTCTTTCAAGAAGGTTTTCCGGGATTGATTGAGACAATAGGATTTAATAGCAAGGCAAAGGACGTACTTTATATTGTGGTCGTTTATTACTTTTGGGACGTTTTTTTGTTTGCTTAACTTTTGTTGCTTAGCTGTTTCCTATGCTCACCCCCCCCCCCCCCCCTCCAAAATGGTTTCCAATCCATTTACAATATTACGTCTCTGAAATAATCGACTAATTGTCTCATGGCAGAATTTAAAAACAACATCTAATTAACACCATAACACTGGCTTAGTATAAGTCCTAAAAAGCTCGTAAGGTCAAAAATAAAACCTCCCCGACAACAGTACCAGCTCTATAATGAGTGCCCTGGGTGTAAAAGAATGTCTACCTGGACAATAGCCACGATGCTTATTGAACTATTGTACTGATTGTAGGTGAGGAAAGGGAAAAACAAAACCAAAAAAAAACACGAGCTCATGAACACCCCAAAGCTACTTACTGCATTATTGGTGAGCCCATACTTTATGAAGCAATAGACTGCTTGGAAAGGATGGACTTTCAGCGGCAGGAGGAACCGGTCCAAATCCTTGAGAAGAATGTCCAATCTCAAGTATAACAGGGTTATGTTTTTTTATTTTTGTTTTTTTTTAACCGTTGTTTAACCAGGTAAGTCCAACTGAGCACGAGTGCTCTTTTGCTGTGGCGACCTGGCCCCGTAGGGGGAAATTGACCAACTCCAGTTCTATGCCAGTGCCTGGTCAGGGTATTGACAGGAGGATTAGCCCTAAACATGTTTTGGGTATTTAACCTAATCGAGACACCTAACCCAGTCATATACTAACCTGGTAGAACCCAGACAGTCTTTCTGTCTGAATCTTGAGTCTACCACTTGCACAACCAATGGACTTCTAGATCATAGTTATAATAAGCCTAGATACACAACGACGTTCATGAAAGGACAGCGATGTGTTAGTCGGAGTATTATTTCTTTATATATTTTGCAGCCTCTTCTTCTGTGGTGCCATGCTGGCATGCACAGGTGACATCTCCTTTTCCTCCTAATCAGACGGGAGTAGGGATGAAACCTTCCTTACATAGTATCTCATAGTCAGTGGATGACTTTGGCATTAGAAAGGATGGCCAAATATTCATTAGTAGAGTAAGTGTGCTTCATGCTCTGGGGATTTGGGTAATCCATGTGAATCTGATGACATTAGAGCATATCTCTGGTGGGTAGGTTACCAAGCCAACTGGATTAGAGTTTGAAGCTCAATCCACTATACGGAATGTAAAGTCATTCCACTGACTGGTAAAGTAAAACATTCAGACAAAATGTAAAATCATAAAAAAAATGTATATGTGATGAGTTATGAAACAAATATTGAATTAAGTCACAGTTAGTAGTACTGTAACTGATGAAGCGTTTAGCCTTAGCATGTAAAACAGAATCAACCCAATTCAAAAGGGAATTGTCCATATTGTAAAAGAAAACAAAACAAACATAACGATTTAAACAGCCTTTGTTAGATCTGCTATTTCATGTAAAGAAAAGCAACATACATTAAGGCTTTACTAAGAAATTGGCAAACCCCTTTTGCAACGACTTGGCAACTTGGATAGGAATTCCTTGTCAATCAAATTCAGCACCACAGCCAGTAGAGAGCTCCCGCAAGCATCAAGAGATAGATATCTGACTGAGCATGCACCTTGACCAAATAAAAACATGCAGGCAATCACACACACACACACACACACACACACACACACACACACACACACAGGCGCGCGCGCCCATGCACGCACTTTCACTTATCTTCATATTCGTTTCTCCTTTACACTATACGTTCTGTCAATATCCGTCACACGATAACTACACGTGCCGGTGATGCTCGTCAGCGCCTGCCTAATAAAGTCTTTAATCAAAATACTAAATATACATTTCGTTGTTTTCATTAACATAATTTGGAACATATTAAAGACATCCGTTTATTCGGATTTCAAAACATTGTTGCACACTTCATCTATCAAAGTTCCTATTATTTTTAACCGTGCGTAAAACTGTGCGTTATGGCAACGGAGAAGACCATCAGCCTTTCGGCTTAGTCTCTGCACACGAGCGCACAGAGAACCTAGACCTTATGTCAAATTGAACTCACCACAATCTTTGCAGAGTACTTTGCTGACATCTTTCCGAATAGTCCGGCGCGTCTCCACAGGTGGAAACACAGGGTTGAACACTAAGGTGTCATTCGTGGGCTCCATGAAGAACATATACCTCGTGTCTTTTATCAACGTCACACATGTATCTCCCTTGTCCCACAAAATAGAAACTATAGAATCTTTCTCCAAACCTCCAGCTTTAACATCCCAAACTTGGTTGACCTTTATCCTAACCTGGTACGGTTCCACAGCTACCCAAGCCCGGTTCGGAGCAGCTGTTTTTGATGGCAAATCAAGTTGTCGTCCTTCTGCCGTAACTTCAGTGTGGTTCCTTTTCACACGGGCTCTTTGGTTACGAAGTTTTTCCCGCTCTCGTTGATTGATATCCCTCGCGCGTCCTAGCTCTTGAAGCTTCCCTTCAAACACAACTGTCGAACGGTGCACCAACTCCTGCACCGGGGCCACGGGAGAGGGGCTACAAGTCATACTGCACAGACCCCCATGTGGAGAGATGGAAAAGGATGCAAAAATCCCGCAGACAAAATAAATAGTTAATGAACTCGGTCTCTTTGCAAAGTGCGTCCTCATGTTGGCGAAGGGGCTGTGTGCTGAAGAAGCTTGAACGAAGGCGAGAGCCGGTAAGAAAGGGAAAGTGGACTAATCGGGTGGTAAAGTAAGTGTGATCCCACTGATCCCTCCGTTCAGTTGCAGCTAGTGTAAGCCACTACGAGAGTGGGCGGAGCTGGTGATGGGACAGTCTCACTCTCTTCTCACTGCATCCCCTGCGTGTGTTAGGATTTCCTTTTCTCACAACACCAATGCGTGTGCGTGTGTGTTGTGTGTAAGGGTCGATGAGTCAGGGTCTGGTATGTAACATACAATAGAAAATGTAAACGTACGGCTTTGACTAATTTGGCCAAATAATGTAAATATTAAATTAGATATGCGAGTTATGCGATGTCTGTGCAGTACTGTAAGACAATACATTATATCAAGTCACTTGTGCCAATTGCCATCAACTGACTTTGCTCTACCTCCATTCTAAGTAAACAGCAACTATTGTTAATTCTGTTTACAGAGCAACAGAATGAAATATGTGATTTTTTTTGTGTTAGTTTGATCTTTGTATATCAGAGCATAATCTTGGATTATATGAGGTAAAACCAGGCTTTTCCTGGGACTGGCAAAGATTATAAATTATGTGAGGTAAATGCGTATAATTAACAAACTATTTCCCTGTTTTTGTAATTCAAACATCAAGATATTTTGATTCCGCCATAAATCTATCATAATCTGTGTACATTCCTTTATACATTCTGTTCACATTCCAACATGATAAACACCATGCCTACAACACTCTACCCATGCCCAGTTCTAGAACACTCCAGGCTCCCATTCTAAGCCTTAATGTGTTCCATAAGTATATCTTGTATATCATGTTCTCCTGAACCCAGCAGGGCAAGACTATCCATTGTGTGTGTGTGTGTGTGTGTGTGTGTGTGCTAGCAGGGAGACTAATGGCACGCTCCAGTTGGGGACACATGCAGGGGTTTGTCTTGTCTATCAAGGCATGCCTAGCCCAGGACACACACCCTGCGGTTAGTGAGTCAATCACCCAAAGCCCCTCTACCCTCTCTAACTAACACACACACACACACACACACACACTAGTCCCTCTCATCTTGGCTCATGCAATGGCATGACAGGCCGGGCCCAGGCAGTAACAGATCCTGCCCCAGCCACAACAGCCTATGCTTGGGCAGCTGCACATGAGAGGGGCGCCTGTAGGCCTGGAGGCTGCCTTCCACCTGCTAGGGGTAGCCCATAGAAATCTGAGAACTAGAATGGGTATATCTTATGTTTTTAATTTACTATGGCTGAGTCTGCATGGGAGCCGCCGTTTAAGTCAAATCTTCTGTCCGGACAAGCTCGGGAATCATATTATAGTTTGGTGCCACAGCTGTAAGTCTGGCAGAGAGCGTCCTATTATCTCCTACAAACCGGCCAAACGTCCGTTGGCTTAGTGACAGTTTGCAGGGAAGCCAGCATGGAACTGCTGCTGCTTTCTGGAGAAAGGCACCTTCTTATTCATAATAATAACTAATAAATGTTTACAAATGCAAATGTAAAGCACCAACTTGCAATACAATATATACTGTGTTATGTGTTACTGTCTCAGTCATACTTGTTGAGCAAACTGAAACCTTTTCGAAAACTAAGAAACTACAATAATGGACAATATATCACATGCACTGCCTTAGTCAACCCACTTGTCTTGATCTAGAGATTCAAACACCTAAAAAGCGTTAACTTACATTTTACAGCCACCTAAAAAAAGCCATATTTTATATGAAAACAGAAAGGATGAAAGCAGCACCTCTTAACTTTTAACCTTTTATCACAATTCAGAAACATTGTAATACCACCTTGTTTCAACTTTGACCCCCATGTGCCTAGATCTTCTTACACTGCAGAAGCGTTGCTAACGTGAAGGGAGGTTTCGAATGAGAGGTGCTGAACCAATCACTTTACTTGACAGATAGTCCATAGAGAGGCGTGACATCATCGCTAATCTCGTTCTCCGTCCATCATCGATCTCTTCAACACAGAAGGTCTGAGGTCTGATTTGCACATTCTGAGTGATTTGAAGAACGTTTCAAGGGAAATAACAGAAATAACTAGCCTATTATACTACAGGACCAAGACACGTAATTTAGTTTATTAATCTTCTTTGTATTTAGGAAGAAATTATTATTGGTCACAACCTTGAATATTGTTGACTCAGCATGTGCAAGTTGCTTAGCAAACCTGTAAAACACTAAAATGGGAAATGGGCCATGGTGAGCACTGCAGTAAAACTGATGATATTATCAAGTTTATATGTGGTACAGTAATTTACAGATACAGAAAAGGCCACAATCAATATTTCTGCATATAACCCCTACTGTATAACAGGTTTAGAAAGCAAACAAAAACTGACTTCAAGATAATTTCTTGACTAAACGTACCCCCCCCCCCCCCCCCCCACACACACACACACACACACACATATATATATATAAATAACGGTGGTCAGTGCATTCCGTTAATCAATAGCAAATTAGGTTAAGTACTCTTGCCTGAGCACTCGCAGGACTGCTATCCAATCCGATAACGGAATACGTCACCCTTACAGGTTCCATGTAACTTCCACAGTAGCCTCGCCTGGGTCTCCGGCCGCTTTGTCTTCTGAGATGTCCCACCACGTCAGCGACCTCAACAGTAACCTGTATTACACAGCCTCATACAACCTGTACACGACATCGTCATATATAATGGCATTATGGGAATGAGTCACTGTAAAAGGGACAATGACTGGTGTTTGGTAGTGCCATCCTATTGGATAGAAAGGTGGCCCGTTCCCAGTGCATGTTTATGCAAGCGATTGAAACTAATGCATTTGATGGATTTGGATTAAACGGTGCAGAAAATCGAACGATCTTAAAAATAATTATGGTATATTATTCTTTCAAGGCAAAAAAAGTGTGATAAATGTGCCAGCGTAATATTAATTTAAAATGTTCCTTTTTATTAAGGTCTATTCATTTTACAAACTCCTCAGAGTTTTTCAGACTCCTCTGTCTGACCAATTTTTATTGACTTATTGATATTATGTTAAAACTAGAAACTAGAATTCAGTGTTCAGCATTTTCATCCATCCATCCATCCATTAACTTTACCGCTTATCCTGTACAGGGTGTCTGACCGACCCTTTTTATTGACTTATTGCATGTTTTTGGACTTATGTTAAAACTACACGGGGAAACTGCAAACACCACACAGAAAATTCAGACCTTCTTGTTGAGGCAACAGCATTTTATCAGCATTTTATATGAAAAAAATCCTCTCCCAATTATAATGGCACAAGTTAATCACCTCTCAGCTTTCATAACATATGCTGTGTGTGTCAGCATTTAGGGGAGTCAGTTGCCCATGAAATAAAGAGGCCCTGTGGGAGATCTTGCAACACTATATACAAGCTTGCCAAGTTTGACTCAAAGAATTTTGCCACTTGTCATCCATCATTGTTGGTGAATTTCATGAATAGGAATCCTAAGATCACCAAAATACAGGTCTCCAAAAAGAAAAAGGACCACTAGCATGGTTCATGAGGCAAGGGGGACCTGATGTGATGTGACCTTTCCTTCTATGTCACACTCCCACAAGGGAAAGAGATGACAACGTTTTGAGAAAGGGCAAATATATGAGCGATGTGTAAGGCTGGAACAGCCCGGAGAAGTTCTGGTATAGAAACCGCACTCATGATTCGTCCTCGTGTCCCCAACTGGCAGTTAACTGACATGTAACCACAACGCCACCAGGCACACCAAGGCCGTTTCAAAGCATGAAGGGCCCTGGCAAATTAATTTCACAGGTCACCTGCTGTTTCCTATTTAATTCTCTCCCAGCTAGATATAATTTAATGGACCAGCGACCGCTGTCAGCCACTCCACAGGACAGATCCCTCAATTCAAAAAGTCATCAATAAAAACAACCGAGCGTGATACAACCCCCCCCCCCCCCCCACACACACACACACACTCTTTTCATTGGTGCTATATGCACAAACCCACTATCCGACATGAACTAACAGCACTCGGCTAAGTAATTCCACATTGCTCTTTTTAGCCTATCAGTAGATGGCTGTGATGTAAACCAGTCTGTGGATGAGCTATAAAACAAGTGACCATGTCCATAAAATAGTCTAACACTGACAGGCTGCACCTCTTACGGCCTTATTGACGAGGATGGCGTGCTTTTAAGCAGGCGTATAAAATAAAGGCTGTCGGTTGAAAACGGGAGCGCTGCTGCTTTTTACCGGACCAGTGCGTCTGGGCTGAGCCTGGGCCAAGTCACTTGGGGGGTTCCAAATGTTCCAAATGGCCGGAGGGCCAATGAGCTGCGACCATGCAGGAAGCAGGGGAAATGTAAAACCAAGACACGGTTGTTAGTACAGCAGTTAAGTTGATAAGGGCTTCACCTCAGAGGTGGAATGGTCTGAAAGAACATGCCTAACTGCTAACGACAACCACTGAATACAGTCTCAAATCTAAATTGTTATTGAGTTCTGCTTGTGTCGGGATTCCTTAATACCTAGATATGGTGGGTGGTTTATTACAATGAGATGAACATGTCTTTGGTTTCAGAAAACTGGGGCTTTAGAAATAATGACAATTTGAACAGAAGTGCTGTTTTGACTGATCACCAACTTCAGTCAACACTGATATCTATTTGAGCAAACGTTTAACAGCTACTCCCTTTTACAGTTACCGGCTCCAATCAGTTCTACAACATAAAATTAGATCTCCATCTAAAATACACGATTTCTTCCCACCAGGAAAACACAGACACTCTAAATCTGACAAATAACACCGAATTCTCCCAGGTAATCCCCATGGACCTCTGCAGATTCTTTAATCTCTCAACCGCTGAGATTAAATGTGCACATGGACTCAGACGCCGACTTTTTTCCCTGTTGCTGACCTCCTGAACCCTCATGACCATGATGTCCTGGCTTTAATGCCCAAACAGATTTGCCTTCTATTCCATTTCGAAAGGGCAACGTTAATGTACTGTGAACGTAGCGAATTTGATACATGCAGAATAAAGATCATTTACGATATGTCTTTTGAAAACCTAAATTTGCTTCCTGTATATATAAGTCTTATGTAATTATTTCAAAGGTAGCTAATAGGTTGGTTTGGAGTGATTCATATTTCAAAACATTGTAAAACAACAACAACAATAATAATAATAAATCCAAGATTTTTTATTATCAAATTTTACAAAACAAAATAATTGTAATTTATAAACCATTATTATGTATTATAAATTCATATTTCATTGTAAAACAACAACACAATAATAATAATAAATCCAAGATTTTTTGGAATGAACATAATTTTAATTTATAAACCATTATTATGTATTATCTACATTAAACTTGGAATGAACATTCCTATAACTTTCACAGAACATACAATGAAGGCAAATTGTACCGTGCTTGTTAGTGGTCTTTCAATGAATATCATTGAAGAAAATATCAGGAGAACAGCCCTTTCTTTTTCTTGGCTTTCTTTGCCAGGGTGGCGGTAGAGGAAGAGTTGGATGAGGAGCCAGACCCTCTGGGAGCAGCTATCCAATCTGGAAGTTTCCTTTTCAATGGCTGGCTCAAATTCTACAGAAAAGAGACAACAAAAGTGACAAAAATTATGAATTAATCAGTCTTTATATAAAAAAAAAAACTGAAAAAATATTTTTTCCTCATAAAAACGTCTCTCCTGTGGAGCACACTGTATACTATAGAAGTTCCTCTAGATCCCAATGCTAGACAGCGGAGAGCAGATTAGAGGAAGGAGATCTGTTAACACTCCAGGCTGGATAATCAGTCTGACCTGCAGCTAGACTACTACTATACACGGGATGACAGGCCTACTGCTGCTACAGAAAAGCTTAAATGTCCATAATGACAACCAAATGGGGGTCTGGGATGAGACATCATTTGGAAAACAATTACGAATGGGACAATCCTTGCGTGATCTAACGTCTAGAGAAGACCTGCTTTAAAATCCTACAAATAACTCCTGGAAACCACAATGCAATCAAAGTGAACTTATGGCTAACACCCATTTGCTAATTTCCAGCAACTACAGGCAACTTTTTTATATTTATCATTCAAACAGGGCCGGCAGCTGCTTGGAGAGTCCCTCACACCTGGCTTGAGGCCCATGACCACAGCAGGGAGCTTGGCTAGCCTGCTATCTAGCTTGCGCCCCCTTACCCTCCCACAGCAGGTAGCTTGGCTAGCCCGCTAACTAGCTTGCCCCCCCCTACCCTCCCACAGCAGGTAGCTGGGCTAGCTCACTATCTAGCTTGCGACCCTCTACCCTCCCACAACAGGTAGCTTGGCTAGCCCGCTAACTAGCTTGCGCCCCCCTACCCTACCACAACAGGTAGCTGGGCTAGCTCGCTATCTAGCTTGCGACCCCCTACCCTCCCACAGCAGGTAGCTTGGCTAGCCCGCTAACTAGCGCCCCCCGCCCCCGCCAGCGGGAGGGAGCCGTTGATAGGACGGTCAGAGGGCCCAGATGCTGTGGATAAAGTGCTGACCCAGAGGTCAGAAGCGGGTCACAGGTCAAATGTAAGCCAGAGCTCCTGGGTTAAGCCCGTCACACGCTCATCTCGTTAAGACAGGGGAGACGCTGCCGCTCGTGCATCGATCTGCTGCTGCGCGGGATTAGTGGCGGCCAAGGGTCGCGACCTCCTTGGTGACGTCACAGATAAACAAAGTGCTTTGTGGTGGAGTAACGATTAACTCCCCCAAACCCCCCCCCCCCCTCACCCCTCTCTGCATTAACTCCCCATGTCTTCTCCACACAGTAAGGTTGTTTTGTTGCGGATTTAGGGCACAACCATGAGATCATGACCTGTATGACATCAACTGATATTAAATTGCACGCAATCCAGGGTAGAAAACACAAGAGATCAAGGCCATCTCTCAGATATGCTCGGATTGAGAATATCAACCTTTGGAAAAGAACCCAGGAGAACGCGCACACACACACACACACACACACACACACACACACACACACACACACACACACACGCACACACGCACACACACACACACACACACACTGCCTAAATATTTCTCCAAGAAAAACAGTAGGAGGTAACACGCTGGTTTACATGATAGAGTGTGCAAGAATGAAGATATATACTGAAGCTAAACAGCTTATAACTAAACCATTACATTTATTGTTTTTAGCCTTTGCTACTATGCCATTATTGGCCAGAGTTACCGGACATCTACAAAGAAACTTAAAGAAAAATATTACAGCTTTACAACTGTTGACTTGTGTTGCTCTACTGCAAGAGTCCACAGGTTCTAATAACTGAAATACAGGCTTTGGGATGAACCAAACTATCTTTGCATCATCGACCTAGATATGGATTTTCTAAGTTCTTCACATGCTAAAGTCAAACCATAACTCAGCATAGCTTGCTCTGTACAAC
>JAPMUY010003725.1:0-7500 GCA_026901105.3 Galaxias olidus
GGATAGAAGCGGCGGAAATGAGTGTGGCTGGCATCTCCCTTAGGGATAGGGTGAGAAGTTCAGCCATTCGTGAGGGACAGCTATTTGTTCCAGGCACGTCCAGCTGGGCGGAGGCCGCGGGGCAGACCTAGGACCAGGTGGAGGGATTATATCTCCACACTGGCCTGGGAACGCCTTGGAATCCCCCAGTCAGAGCTGGTTAATGTGGCCCGGGAAAGGGAAGTTTGGGATGCCCTGCTGGAACTGCTACCTCTACGACCCGACCCCGGACAAAGCGGATGAAGATGATGATGATGATGATGTTGATGGTTTCACCCCACACATCTCTCTCTCTCTCTCTCTCTCTCTCTCTCTCGCTCTCTCTCTCTCTCTCTCTCTCTCTCTCTATGTTTCTCTCTCTCTCTTTCTCTCTCTCTATGTTTCTCTCTCTCTCTCTCTCTCTCTCTCTCTCTCTCTATGTCTCTCTCTCTCTCTCTCTCTCTCTCTCTCTCTCTCTCTCTCTCTCTCTCTCGATCTCTCCTCCCTTTCTTTTCCCTCAGTCTATCCAGATAACTGAATCCCATAACTTTACCTTTCTAGACCATATTAATAAATTACTGGATTCAAATTCATAATTTTTTACATTTTCGTTTACATTTTCTGCTGAACAGCTCCAATATGACTCTATCTGAACAGCTCCAATATGACTCTATCTGAACAGCTCCAATATGACTCTCCATCTGAACAGCTCCAATATGACTCCCAAGCTGAATAGCTCCAATATGACTGCCAATCTGAACAGCTCCAATATGACTCTCTATCTGAACAGCTCCAATATGACTCTCTTCCTGAACAGCTCCAATATGACTCTCCATCTGAACAGCTCCAATATGACTCTCCATCTGAACAGCTCCAATATGACTCTATCTGAATAGCTCCAATATGACTCTCTATCTGAACAGCTCCAATATGACTCTCTATCTGAACAGCTCCAATATGACTCTCAAACAGTAAAGCTCCAATATGACTCACCATCTGAACAGCTCCAATATGACTCTATCTGAACAGCTCCAATATGACACTCCATCTGAACAGCTCCAATATGACTCTCTAGTAAATTAGTCCTGTTGTTGTAACTGACTTAGTGATGTCCTCGGGGCGGGACGGTGATCACTGAAGTGCACGGTGAGCAGGAACATTGCCATGGACACACACACACACACACACACACACACACACACACACACACACACACACACACACACACACACACACACACACACACACACTTTAATCCCCCTCTACCCCTGTCAGGCATCCAACCATCAAACACATCTCTTTCCTCTACTCTTTCTTCTCCCCCCCCCCCTTCCTCCTCCTCCTCCTCCTCATCCTCCTGTCCTTCTATACCTTTCTCAGTCCTAAACCTATTCATCACTTAAACTACTGGACTGGACAAAGCACTGACAACATGCTGAGGACAGACAGGTGAGACTCTATCACACACACACACACACACACACACACACACACACACACACACGGTGTAATATGAGTGGAGTGGCGGAATTAATCGACATGTCTGGCCTACAGGGGCCAACAGCCAAAACATACACCCCAGGCAGCATGAGTTATGAATGCGTAGGCGCGTGTGTTTGTGTGTGTATGTGTGTGTGAGTGTGTGAGTGCAGGGGTCAGAGGTCATATGCATATATGTTACTGTTTCACAGTCATAAGACAGACGATCCTGAGTAGATGGATGATTATGCGCACACACACACACACACACACACACACACACACACACACACACACACACACACACACACACACACACACTCTCTCTCTCTCTCTCTCTCTCACACACACACACACACACACACACACTCACACACGTATTGTATCACTCCACTTCTTTCCTCCTCTCTACCTCCCTCCATTTCTCTCCCACTGTTTCGTGGGCTCACCTGCCAGAAAAAGGGGGGATGACATCCCTCCCCCAGTGGAGGAGAGGAGAGAAAATAATGGGATGGGAGACGAACAGATTTGGTTATAGGATGGAAGGAGAAAGCGGAAGAAAAGGGGGAGAAAAAAAAGATGTAGATTGTGTTTCTTTTCTTTCAGAAAGGAACTTTCTGATCTTTTAAAAATAATGGTTTAAAAAACAAGTCAACAGAATTTATTAATAAACAAATGAATAACTAAATCACTGACCCAACAGGTGCCTCTGATTGGTCCAGGTCTCATCTAACAGAAGCTACTGATTGGTCCAGGTCTCAGCTAACACACTACCTTGTGGCTTTTATGATGAATTAAGTAACACTAACGCAAAGTCGTATAATTGTAGAGCTCTGAAAAAACTATTGAAACAACATGCTAACTACAAAAACCAGCTTCTGAGCACAACAACATGCTAACTACAAAAACCAGCTTCTGAGCACAACAACATGCTAACCACAAAAACCAGCTTCTGAGCACAACAACATGCTAACCACAAAAACCAGCTTCTGAGCACAACAACATGCTAACCACAAAAACCAGCTTCTGAGCACAACAACATGCTAACTACAAAAACCAGCTTCTGAGCACAACAACATGCTAACCACAAAAACCAGCTTCTGAGCACAACAACATGCTAACCACAAAAACCAGCTTCTGAGCACAAAAACATGCTAACTACAAAAACCAGCTTCTGAGAACAACAACATGCTAACTACAAAAACCAGCTTCTGAGCACAACAACATGCTAACTACAAAAAACCAGCCTCTGAGCACAAAAACATGCTAACTACAAAAATTAGCTTCTGAGCACAACAAAATGCACACCACAAAAACCAGCTTCTGAGTGCAAAAGCGTGCCATCTACAAAAGCAAGCTACTGACAAAAAAAGCAAGTACAACCGTATGCTAACTATAAAAGCCAGCTACTGAGGGGAAAAGCAAGTACAACCGTATGCTAACTATAAAAGCCAGCTAACTATAAAAGCAAGCTACTGAGTGCAACAACATGTTATCTATAAAAGCAAGCTACTGACAAGAAAAGCAAGTACAACCGTATGCAAACTATAACAGCAAACTACTGAGTGCAACAACATGCAAACTATAAAGGTATAGCTTCTAAGTACAATAACATGCTATCAATAAAATCCAGCTACTAAGGGGAAAACCTAGTACAACCGCATGCTAGCTATAAAAGCCAGCTACTGAGTGCAACAACATGCTAGCTATAAAAGCTACACTGAGGGCTTTTACTAGTTGGGGGACACTTTTGACCTGTGCCTGGCGTGACAGCCGAGCTGACTGGACACTTTAAAGCTGGACACATTAGTTCCATTACACCTGGAACAGAAAATCAGACACGCCTTGAGTTATTTAGCGAAACGAGTCAAAGTAAAGGGGGAGGGGATGAGGGGGTTAATGGCTTTTGCCAAGAGAGAGAGAGACGGATGAGGAGGAGGGTGGAAGAGAGAGAGTGATGAGGAAGAGTAGGATGAGGAAGAGGAGTAGGGGAGGAAGGAGTGAAGGGCAAAAGGACAAGGAGGGAGAGGAGGAAGAAGATTTCCCCAGCGACTTCTGCTCAGACAGGTCACACCCACACACACACACACACACACCACACACACACACACACACACACACACACACACACACACACACACACACACACACACACACACACACACACACACACACACACACACACAGCATGTGAAGTGTGTGTGTTTCTACATAGGACATGTTTTTTTTCTAATGTCATCCAGCCTCAATGTGGCGTCTCCAGTGATGGGAAGGAGAGACAGAGGAGAGAAACAAGGGAAGGAGGAAATAAAAGAGAAGAAACAGAGAGAGAGGGAGAGGGAGAGAGAGAGAGAGGGATGGAGAAAGAGAGAGAGAGATATGGAGAGAGAGAGGGAGAGAAAGATGGAGCGAGAGGGAGAGAGAGAGAGAGAGCGAGAGATGGAGAGAGAGAGAGAGAGAGAGGCAAGGGGAGAGAGAGAGATAGGGAGAGAGGGATGGAGAGAGAGAGGGATGGAGAGAGAGAAGGATTATTGATTTAGTGAGCTGTCACTATGGTTTCATGGAAGAACCTTTGCTGATGATGCTTTGACCCAAAACATGTGTGCACCCCCCCCCATGTGTGTGTGTGTGTGTGTGTGTGTGTGTGTGTGTGTGTGTGTATGAGATGGATAGGACCCAGTCCCCTCTGTGTAACTGAGAGATGACAAGCAGCCGCCACCCCCGCCCCCATCCCGCGACACACACACACACACACACACACACACACACACACACACACACACACACACACACTCACACACACACAACACACACACACAAACACACACACACACACACCACAACCCCCTTCCAGTTACCTTAGACGTCTCTAGAGTACACATATATTCTATCTGTGTGTTACTGACCGTCTATGACATCATACACACACACACACATGGACACACACACACACACACACACACACACACACACACACACGCACACGCACACGCACACACACACGCACACACACACACACACACACACACACACACAAACACACACTCAGTGAAGAAGAGAGAGAAAGAAAAGATCAGACTTGTCAGATGAAGAAAGAGAGAAAAGAAGAAAGGGAGATGAGAGGATGAGCACTCCCTTCATCCCCCTCCTCTTCATCCTCCTCCTCCCCCTCTTCACCCCCCTCTCCCTACTCTTTATTCCGCTTCTCCTCTTCTTCATCTCCCTGCTCCTCCTCTTCCTCCCCTTCATCTCCTCCTCCTCTTCGCCTCACTTCCTCTTCATGTGGAAATATTTAAAAACTAAAGACTTAAGAGACTTCAAACTTCGACCCACCATTTAATGAATTCCTAACTGACAGAACCCCCCCCCTCCACAGACACACACACAGACACACAGACACACAGACACACACACACACACACACACACACACACACACACACACACACACACACACACACACACACACACACACACACACACACACACACACACACACACACACACACACACACACACACACACACACACACACAGGCTCAGTAAATAAACACATATACCCATCCATTCCAGCCGCATTGACACAACACCACTTCACTCGTCTTTGAAGAATTGCTTTGCTATTATGTGTGAGCAGATCATTTTTGAGCACATTTAGACTGTTCTTCTGGTCCTCCTTAAACTGAAAGCCTATTGGGAGCTCTATAGGGGAAAACAATACTATTCCATATTACATACAGTTGGTTTCTAAAGGGGAATATTCTATACCATAACATATTATATAGGTTTCTATAGGGAAATTTTCTATAATATAACATATTATATAGGTTTCTATGTGGGAATATTCTCTATTATAGCATATTATATATAGGTTTCTATATATTAATATTCTATATTATACCATATTATATAGGTTTCTATAGGGGCATATTCTATATTATACCATATGTTTGGCAAACATCCTATCCTGTGTATACTGAAATGTTATATATATATGGGAATATTCTATATTATACCATATTATATATAGGTTTCTATATATTAATATTCTATATTATACCATATTATATGTAGGTTTCTATATATTAATATTCTATATTATGCCATATTATTTATAGGTTTCTAAATGGGATAACGTAAGGTGAAAATTTTAAAGGAAAGGGGGAGCTACAGTGCTACTATCCTCAGTTCAGCTTTAAGGCACACCATCAAAGAAGAGCATCACCCCAAACACAGTATTTTTACCTGACATTATATTCGGTGTCTGACTTTAACTAGCTGTAATTCTTTGACTATGTTATATTTGATGTCTGACTTTAACTAGTTATACTTATCTGACTACATTATATTGATGTCTAACTAGTTATAATTCTCTGACTACTTTATATTTGGTGTCTGACTTTAACTAGTTGTAATTATCTGACTACATTATATTTCATGTTTAGCTATAGTTGTAGTTTTTTGAGACTATGTTATATTTGATGTTCAGCTATAGTTGTAGTTCTTTGAGACTATGTTATATTTGATGTTCAGCTATAGTTGTAGTTCTTTGAGACTATGTTATATTTGGTGTTTAGCTATAGCTATAGTTTTTGTGACTATGTTATACTTGATGTCTGCAGGCTTTAGCTAAGTGAGATTTTCCTACTGTTATATTTAGGATCAGTGTTCAGTCAATAGACTGGTCACAGGTCTCTTTGAGACTGACCCAAACTGTTCGCTTGCCCCTCTCCGTGTGTGAGTGTGTATGTGTGTGTGTGAGAGAGTGTGTGTTTGTGAGTGTGTGTTTGTGAGTGTTTGTGTTTGTATGAGTGTGCGTGTGTGTGTGTGTGTGTGAGTGTGTGTGAGTGTGTGTGTGTGTGTGTGTGTGTCTGTGAGTATGTGTGTTTGTAAGCTTGTGTTTGTGAGCGTGTTTGAGTGTGTGTGTGTATGTGAGAGAGTGTGTGTGTGTGTGTGTTTGTGTAAGAGTGTGTGTATGAGAGTGTGAGTGTGTGTGTGTGTTTGAGAGTGAGTATGTGCGAGTGGGTGTGTTTGAGCATGTGCGTGTGTGTTTGAGAGTGTGTGTGTGTGTGTTTGTTTGTTTGTGTGTGAGTGTGTGTGTGTGTGTGTGTGTGTGTGTGTGTGTGTGTGTGCGTGTGTGTGTGTTTGAGAGTGTGTGGTGTGTGTGTGTTTGTCTGTGTGTGTGTGTGAGTGTGTGTGTGAGAGTGTGAGAGTGTGAGTGTGTGTGTTTACCTGGGAACAGCGCCTGTGGCTCTCACACCAGACCAAAACGTCGTCATTCTGGGAGAAAGTAGAAGGGAACAGGATTAGGAAAGGCAAACGCCCCACCAGACAGCTCTCCTATGAGACAGACTAACTAAATAAACACTGTCAATAAAACGGCTAAACGACCGCTATCACAGCACGCACACACACACACGCACGCACGCACACTCACACACACACACACACTCACACACACACACACACACACACACACACACACACACACATTTCCCCTCCTCACATTCCCTATGGTAAAGTTGTCTCTTTCTGTTGAAACAAACCATGATGACGCACAGCTCTCGTGTGTGCGTGTGTGATTGCGTGTGCGTTCGGCGTGTTTAGCGGGTTCAGTTGACACCGTCTGTAAATGCGACTGCTGTAACCATGGTGACAGCGGTACCACAGCCTGTAGCTTTGACCGGTTGGTTTAAATGAAAGGCATTATTAATTCATCATCACCGTCAACATGTCTGACACATACTGACCAGCAACGGGAATATGGCAAAGTGGGAACCTATTTATACACACTGACGGGCTGAGACAGAAGCAGAGGAGGTCGGCTGTAGCCTATTTAATGACATAATTAGTTTTATACAATGCATAATGTACAGAATAAACTATTTTATTGTAAATGTTCGCTACTTTTTTCATGATCAAATAAGATGAATGTGAATATTGAGATGTTTTATTTATAACTCTTATTATAATTATTAGTTAGTGTTTCCTGTCTCATGTAGCT
>JAPMUY010003727.1:0-10510 GCA_026901105.3 Galaxias olidus
TGTTGCCCTAGTCGATCGTCATTCCTCGACTTACCTCAGCCATGGGGATTCCTGTTGGCTCTCCGCAGCTTGTGTTAGTGTGTCTCTCTCAGTGATCAATCTTTGTTCCTAGGTTGGTAGGAAAAGTTCCTGTGTCTCAGTATGGAGAAGACAGAGCTTCAGGTCTGATGTATCCGTTGGTCTGCAGATGGGGGAGGGGCTTCTTATTTGTTCTGGTCTGCCTAAAAGCCCCTCCCCCTTGGTCACATGATGGCTTCTTAGAGAAGGGCTTAGTGCTCCATGTGAGTGGGGAAGGGGTGCAGGGGAGGTCACAGAGAAGGGTCCAACTGCAGCTCGCACTCTCCTTAACATGCCATAATCAGTTCTGTGTTCAGTCATTGAACACCACCTTATGTTGTGAGAAAGAGAAGAAAGAAAGAGAGAGGTCTAACCCTTGTCTTGTTTTTTGTCAATCTGCATTTGAATCATTATCAGTTCTCTAGTCGCCTTTTGTCATTTTTTCTATCTTGTATAACTTTTGATTCTCTGGTTTTTACATCAACTTGTAACTTTTGTTTGGAAAGTCACTTCATGAATGAATAAAGTTTACAATACATTACAGTCTATCCTTCTTTAAGTTGAATTATTATGTTTATAATAGCACAGACCCACACACCTTACAGGCTATCCTTCTTAACATGGAATTAGATCAACACGCACAAACACACACCTTACAGTGTATCGCTTTTTACATGGTATTATTGTAGAGAGAGAAGTGAGTCTAGGAAGGCCTCTGTACTGTGACAGGAGCACTGGTCCTTTTTACCATCACCAACACAAACCACATCATTAACTATACAAATTATTTATTAATATTAATTATATTGGCGTTATTGTATGTTTAATTGTACATCCCTGTGTGTACATTACTAGAAGTTAACCACTGTCTGTGATTCCTCTGTAGTCTTAATCTCAGCAGTGGAAGTAACACACACTAATATGCCACACATGAAGTAGGGGTTGCTAGTAAAAAATGTCCCGCTTCAACTCAAAGATTGATCAAAGTGCTTTTGGTTTACTGTCCTCTGTCCCTCTGGGCTATGCCATGGTGTTAGGAGAAGGTAAGCAGTTTGCCAGAAAATAATGTTCCTTCTTTTGACACAGCTCATAGGCATAGGAAAGGGCATTCCCAAGAGGATATAGGCAGATTCCAAAGTGGGTTATCGCTGCATTGCAAACTCAATCACATGTTAATTTTACGAAAATAATAATGCTCCAGAAACCTGACTGTAATCAGCTGCTCTTGCTCAAATGCTGTAATACGCCTCTTTTGTTTCTTTGGGAACGATACAAAGTGACTCAGCATCCACAGCTGTCAACCTGTCAACAAATCAGGAGGACTGATTTTATTCTACACGCCACGGTTCTTAAAAAAAAAGAGTTTAGTGACTGATAGTTAGAACATTACATCATTAGAACTATGTCATAACAACGTAATGCCCAATAGCTCCAGAATGTTTAGATATTCAATGAACAGTTCTGAAGATCTGCAGTCTCAAAACTAAACCATTGCAAGCAAGCGTGAATGATCTATTTTTCCTACAAAAGTACATTCCTACAGCGCAATTATGCAAATTACGAGCAAATCAGGTGAGAAAATTTATATTTTTAGATCTGTACATTTTGCTGATCATTTATGCACTATTAAGAAATACTGTATGTTGTCCTTACAAACTTGTAATGCCATGGATATTGTCAATGCACACTTTGGTTGGTTTTGTTGACAGTACTGTTACTATGGTGTCTTGCAGAGTGGATAACACTTACTACTCTCCCATTGGATGACTCTTTCCTAAGAGAGAAGATCTACCAGACACTAGATGGTATATACGCCTATTCACCCACTGTTTATAACCTCAATTTAAACTGGGTAGATTACAGTGATAAGAGAGCCCCATGCACTGCAGGCTCTGGTGGATCACTGTCTGTCCTCAACTAACTGGAGCTGCTTTACCATCTGAACTCCAAGGCTATTCAAGACCCTCCAGCTTTGGATGATTTAGATTGTGACACTGTCCTGAGTGAGAAGATCTACAAAATAACAGGCAATAAATATGCCTATTCACCCACTCCTCAAAACATCAGCTTTAGCTGTGAGGACTGCAGTGCTCTGAGCGCTCCATGCAGTACTGGGAGCAGCCACTGCACTGTAGGCTCTGGTGGTCCACTGTCTGACCTGGACCAGTGGGAGCCTCTTATCAGTGTGGACTCCAAGGCTATCGAAAACCTTCTGGTCATGGAGGAAGACCTGGCTCAGGCCAATTCAATCTCTCCTGAGACTGCTACACTACTGGCACCTGTTGAATGTGCTCTGGGCTTGGCTTCCTGTTTCTCCCACGACCACTTCCTGGTGTCTGCCAATGAGTGGTGGGATATGAAGAACAACTGGAAGCCCATCTTCACCGTTCACTCCAACATGAGGAAGATGAAAGAGGTGGAACAATGTTCCACTCTGGTTTTGACCCCGGCAGTCAACCTTGCCACTGTGCATCTGTGTGTGGCCCTTCAGGACCGCACCTTATCAGTGCTGTTGACCAGGCTCCATGGAGGCTTCAGGGCTTCAGGCAAGCTGCATTTTGGAGCTGGTGGTCGACAGCTGGCTTCCAATATTATTGGTAGGAATCATTTTTAGACTATGTAAATAATGTATGCCTAAGGTATAACTAGTATTACAATTATATATGTAAAACATAAGTACATGCATTTCTCACATGGTCTTTTGTCACACGTCTAAGATATCTTCCAATAATACAGGTATTTTCTTTTTTACCATTGTTCTCATTGTGTGTTGCAGCGTGGATCCACCAGTTGAGATGTAACACCTTTGCCTCATCAGCCACAACTCAAATCAACAGCATTGCCTGGATAAACTACGGCTCCCAGCATGCTTCAAACTATATTCTCAGTGGCAGCCAAGGCGCTGGAAGCTCTGCTGGGCAGTTCTCTTGTTCCAACCGAGTGGACAGCTCTTTGGGTTTGATTCTGACCCGTCCGGTCCAACTGGCTATCAGTCAGCTGACTTTAGTCCTTCAGGTCTGCAATCTTTCTGGGTTGTTCACCAAGCATCATGGAAACGTTGTGCTTGTTGGTCAGCTGCTGAAGGCAAAGGCCCTTCGCCAGATGCTGTCTACTATGACCAGCCTCCGAGACATCAGGGTAATTCCCAGCTTTAGGACCAGAAAGGCCCTCCAATTGGCCAGTGGTACAGCCTCTATCAACGTTCCGGCTCAGTCGAGTGTTGGCAATATTGGACACAGAGGAAATAGGAACAATACTGTAAGTAGTTTTATATTATATTCTACCGCAACACTGGATTGTCCTTTCAGCATGTGGTAATCCTCTCTCAAATTGTACTCTTCTTCAGGCTCTTTCCATAGCTGAGGAGTCCCTCCTTCCACATAAAGACTGCAGCTCTAAAAAAGAGGAGCCGACCAATCATTGTAACAAGGCAATAGTCCTCAGTGATGTCACCAAAGAGACGAGATGTAAAGAAACTAAGAGGCTGGATGTGAGTCTGACAGTAAAATATTAAAGATGTATCCTGGAAAGTCAGTAATCATTCTCTATTCAGTTCATTATTTGTTTTTCTTGATTTATTTTTTATTTGTTTTGTGTTCAGGCTCTTCCTGTGGATGAAATCCTCCCCCTCAAAACAACCAGTGCAGTTTAATAATAATAATAATAATAATAATAATAATAAGGCAACAACTGGATGCCTCAAGTGGCTCTGGAGGTCAAAGCAAAAAACTGTGAGCTTTTTCCATTTAAAAAAAAACTAGCCTTACAGGAAAATATCAAGGAATCCTGCTTAGAAGACAGGAATAAATAACTTTTCAGTTAATTATATTTTTTGTTTCATTTATTTACATTTGTGACGTGTTCACTCTTCCTGTGGATGAAAATGACCTACCTCAAAACTTCTCCATCAAAGAGTACAGTTTACCTAGAATCTATCCCTGTGTTCTACTCCCCTCTGCCAATAATATAAAGAAGAAGGCACCAACTGGATGCTTCAATTGGCTCGGTAGGTCAAAGAAGATAACTGAGCTTTATTCCATTTACAGTAACTCATGTTCATATTAATGTGCTGTACAGCAACAAAGCATCAGCCGGTTTACTCATAGTTGTCTCAGTGGTCTCTTTTCTTTCCCAGGCCAATTCTGTGGTGAAGGAATTGAACATTCCTGACGAAGTCCGTCGCTCGGTCTATTAAAGAAGATATTAACTTTGTTGATTTTTAAAGGCATTTCACTATTGGATATGTCTTTTCTTTTGGCTAAATTATTGTTGAGATTATAAAGTGACTAGTTGTGTTTTCGTTTGCTTGCAGGTCCACCATTAACTTTAATTAGTCACATACCATAGACACCAGCAACCTTCTAGTTAAGCATCAATCTGGCTAAAGGAACCAAGCAGGTGGATTAGCTGACAACGTACCTTTGCAGGAGTAATGGTTGCTGAAAATGGTCCTCTTTACCCCCATATATATTCCATAAAACAACCTGTAATTTGTACATATGATAGTCATTTACCACATTAATAATGTCTAGACTACATTTCTGATCAATTATAGATGGAATAGATTTATTTTGCCTTTTTTTTTTATATGGACATTTCTAAGTGACTCCAAACCTTCGAGCGGTAGTGTAAATATACCTGCAAGCACCAACAAACTGGGCATATAATTTGTTCATAATTTAAGACGTTTACAGACAATATTTATTTACATTTAAATGAATAAAAGTTACAAAAAAATAAACTATTCCACAATATGCACATATCCAACTTTTGACCACCGGGTGGCAAAGGAGAAACAGTAGTGAAGCAGTACTGCACTGAAATGCTGCCATTGTAAAATTATTAGGGTTAAATATACAGCTAATGAACAAATTTGTATTAAGTTATCCGACGTTACATTGAACCCAAATTTCTCAACCAGTCAATATTTTCACTTTTTCATCATCTTTTTCAAAACTATTTCATCGACGTGACGTTTGCCATTCTTTGCCCTCCCTTGGGACGGTGGCATGTCTAACAGCACAAATCCACAATCTCCTACTCTGGGTTTTCTTTCTCGGACGGGATTCTGTAGAGGCACAACCCAGACTTGTCTGCACATCGGTTAGTGCATCCACTAGAGCGACAACTATCCGGCATTTTGGCTAAACAAACCTGGTAAAAATCCTTGCCGGTAGCGGAGGAAAGCCTTGTTTTGCCCGCCAAATAGGCATTCCTATAAGGTTGTGACATCACGTGAAAACTGTTACTTCAAAAAAGTTTTTACCACAGTTAGTGCCGTGATATGGCTTTTCTCCTGTGTGTATTCTTTGATGTGTTTGAAGGTTTGAAAATCTAGAGAAGTTTTTCCCACAGTCAGAGCAGTGATATGACTTTTCTCCTGTGTGTAGTCTTCTGTGTGTTTGAAGGTTTGACAATTGAGAGAAGTCTTTCCCACAGACAGAGCAGTGATATGGCTTTTCTCCTGTGTGTACTCTTCTGTGTTTTTGAAGGTGTGACAATTGAAAGAAGTTTTTTTCACAGTCAGAACAGTGATATGGCCTTTCTCCTGTGTGTATTCTTTGGTGTGTTTGAAGGTTTGAAAATTGACGAAAATGTTTCCCACAGTCAGAACAGTGATATGGCTTTTCTCCCTTGTGTATTCTTTGGTGTACTTGAAGGCTTCTCAAGTGAGTAAAGTTTCTGCCACAATCAGAGCAGTGATATGGCTTTTCTCCTGTGTGTATTCGTCTGTGTTTTTGAAGGTGTGACAATTGAGAGAAGTTTCTCTCACAGTCAGAGCATTGATATGGCTTTTCTCCTGTGTGTATTTTGTGGTGTGTTTTAAGGTTAGACAATTGAGAGAAGTCTTTCCCACAGTCGGAGCATTGATATGGCTTTTCTCCTGTGTGTATTCTTCTGTGTTTTTGAAGGCTTGCCAATTGAGAGAAGTTTCGCCCACAGTCAGAGCATCTATGTGGCTTTTCTACTGTGTGTGTCGTCTGGTGTCTCATTGACCTAGAGTGTCCCTTAAATACCGTTCCAGATTTGTAGCTGTTGGAATGTAGTCCTTTACTTATTTCAGACTTCTTAGTGGTTGTAACACTCCATTTCCCATCAGCCCCCAGCATTTTCCTGCAGTCTTCCAGAATAACCAATGCTGTCTTTAAAGGGCAATGAGTAGGGTGGACTACAATGATGGAATTAGAATTTGGCAGCATCCTTGGTTGAAGTTTGAGGTCATGAATAAGAGAGGGAATGTTCTTGTGTCCAGTATCCTAATAATCAAAAACAACATTAAGATTATTAGCTAAATAGAAAGACGTACATATAACTGTACCTAGCATTTACGAAACAAAGGCAAATACTTTTTAAAATATCTATATTTCAACTACGATAAATGTTCCTATTTATGTATTGCCTTCAGTAGAACCTTTTACAATGTACAGACAATTGCATTGCTCTAATAATGTGTGTATTTGGCAGCTACAGGATATAACAAACATGCAATAATGGGCGTTTCTATTTGAGCGTGCAAAACACTGGGAGGAGACTTTCACATAGATACATTCAGCCCCCAAAATGATATTTACCAAGCCTGAAAAGTAAGTAGAGGAGTGCTGGCATGTGTGTTTTAGTACGACTGAAGAGCACGTACTATTCAGATACGCTCCTTAGGAGAGATGGCTGCTCTTATTGTGGCGAGGAGGCACAGGGAAAATAAAGAATATGTAGAGAACTTGTTTATGCCGCCCGTGTTTTTGAGATATCAGATGCAAAAATTAAGACATTTTGCCTATCCAGCAATGTCATTTGGCATTAAGCATCTTATACCAAGTCCCCCCTCTTGTTTAAAAGTGCTGCACTTTCTTTAAAAGCAATTTGTCTTATATATTAATACATAAGTATGACTAATAATATGACATTAGAAACAATAACCATCTTCTCTTCATTTCACCTGCTGACCTTTTCCCACGCAACATTTACATTGTCACCAATAAGGTCCATGGCAATATGGCAATGGTGTAGTATGATTTACATGACTTGGACTCGGACTCGAGCTATCTTATACCAAGTCCCCCCTCTTGTTTAAAAGTGCTGCACTTTCTTTAAAAGCAATTTGTCTTATATATTAATACATAAGTATGACTAATAATATGACATTAGAAACAATAACCATCTTGTCTTCATTTCACCTGCTGACCTTTTCCCACGCAACATTTACATTGTCACCAATAAGGTCCATGGCAATATGGCAATGGTGAGGTACGATGTCCATGACTTGGACTCGGACTCGAGGTAATGTTGACAGAGTGTTTTTTATGTTAACTTTGATCATATTCTAAAGCTAGAACAGCATGTTTCCAGCATATACGTCTCGTATAACATCTCTCCATCATGTTTGGGAATTGGAGAATGAAAGCACCGTAAAGAGAGGAGATTGTATAAAAAACACAATTCAGCTATTTTCTTTCTTTATTTGCCGTAGCCTGACTTTGGTCATTCTGATGAGAGTGCTTAAACTCTCCGTGTGTAACATGAAATGTGTACTGCAACTTGGCCTTTGACCTGATGTTCTATAAAAAGCAGTTTTGACCGCCAAGTGGTTGCCTGTTCTAATGCCTGTTCAACGTATATCACATGTATAGTACAGTATAAAATACTATTTTTCAATATCTTGTGTACTGTGCATGACCATCAGAAGAGATTCTTCTGTCACCTCAGTTTACAAAGGCATGAATAAAAGGAAACGAGAAGCTGTGTTTTTTTGCTGCTTCAGTGAAGACCTTTGTGTTCTTGAAGGCTGTAAGCTCACTTACAAGTGTAATAATAAAACCTTATCAAAGACACTCTCTGGTTTGTGAGTCTGGGATTGGAACATTTCCAAAACAGGGTCCTCTGCTTTTTTGCGGCCGCATGCACATTGGTTGTTCAAAATATGAACTATCATGGGTAACTATTAATACAATATATTAATGAATTTGTGTCCTTATATTTACTGTGAGAAGCAGTACAGAATAACATGGCGGGACTTGTGACTCCAATCTGACTGGACCTATGGTGACTTGGACTTGATGACTGGGGACTTTGGACTCGACTGTCTCGAGGGTTAGTGACTCGACCACAGCACTGCCAAATGACATTTATTCACGCAATTTACTATGAGCTATTTGAGATTATAGTAAAGTAAAGGCTCAGTGTTTTTTTTCATGCTTTTCTGGGGGTCCATCATCCAGAATAGCGCCTGTATGTTTTCTCTTCACGTGCTCATGCGTAACGCTAGTGCTGTTGTGGTTATAGCCAGGTCAATCCTAAATTTGCTATAATGTAGACAGAACGGGTGTCAGGGGCTGGGTGCCCCTTCGGCCAGCAGAGGGCGGCGCACCAGTCAAGCTCATCCTCTCCTGTGATTAGTGTCTATTAGTTTCACCTGTGTTGTGTTTGTGTGCTCCATTTAAGTCCCCCGCTTTTGTTGTCACTTTGTTCAGACATTGCATGTCATGTGCTATGTTGTTCCAGTCTTTACTACCAAGTAAAACGCTGTATCTCCTTGTAGAGATCTTTTCAGTTACTTTGCCTCCCGTGTCTCCTTCCTTGGGTTTATTCCTTTTTTGTTCGAGTTCATCCTAGTTTGTTAGTGTAAGTCTGCGTGTGGGTTACACACACTCCCATTCCGGCCCGTGACAGAATGTCTGAACCAGGGGATAACCCAGCAGACATCACTGGCCTTCAGCACGCTGTACGTCTGCAGGGAGCCTCCTTGGGACAGCAGCGTGAGGACATGATGTCCATGCACCACCAGCTCAAGGCTGTCACTCGTGCACTGGAGCAGCTTTCCTCGGCTCACACCTCTCTTCAGGCGGCCCTCTCAGCGCCTACCCAGCCCCCACGAGAGGCCCTCGCGGGCTACCAAGCGGTGCCCCCTGCTCCAGACGCTGCTTCCCCGGTGAGGGAGGTTCAACTGCCCGCCCCGGAGAGGTACAACGGGCACCCAGGAGGGTGCCGCAGTTTCCTGATGCAGTGTGCCAACGTGTTCCGCTGCCAACCAACATCCTTCTTGAGCGAGTCCACCCAGGTGGCCTATATCATGTCCTTGCTCTCCGGTAGAGCTCTTGCCTGGGCTACAGCTGTCTCTGAACGCCAGACGCCAGCCCTTTCCGACTCTCAGCGCTTCATGGAGGAGTTCAGGCGCGCCTTTGATCACCAGGTCAGCGGCCGCGAGGCGGCCACGCGCCTGCTCCGACTGCGCCAGGGGGCTCGCAGTGGCCGATTACACCATAGAGTTCCGCTCGCTGGCCATCGAGAGCGCTTGGACGGCCGAAGCCCTGGTGCGTGCCAGGACGGGCTCTCTGAAGAAATCAAGGACGAGTTGGCTGCCCAGGAGGACGTGGTCGATCTGGAGGCCCTCATCGACCTGGCCACCCGGATCGACAAACGCCTCGACGAGCTACGTCGGCAGCGCAGACGGCGGTGGGGTTTGATCGTGGCAGCAGTACCGGGGCGGTTCCTGGCATTAAAGCTAGCGGTGAGCTTTCCGCCTCAGTCCGAGCCACCGCTCCTTCGTCGGCTGCCGAGGAGCCTATGCAGCTGGCGCGCACCCGCCTATCAGTGGAGGAGAGACAGGCGTATGCGGGAGCGCCGCTGCCTGTACTGTGGAGACCAGGATCACTACCGCAGCCAATGCCCTCAGCTCCCGGAAACACCAGGGCTCACCAGCCGTAGGAGGACAGCTGGTGAGTACCTCATATCCTCTCTACGTTGATGCCCTCACGGCTTATGCTCCCTGTTACAGTCTCTTGGGAGGGGCGTCGGTTTCCTGCTGCGGCCTTCCTGGATTTGGAGCAGCGGGGGCTTCGTCGACGAGGCCTGGGCACGGCAACGCAACATTCCTCTGTGGAAGATCAAGCAGCCCCTGCCGGTTACGGCACTGGATTGGTCGGGCCCTGGGTACCGGGAACGTCACACTCATCACGGCACCGCTACAGCTGCATTCCGTCCAGAACCACCGGGAGACCATCCAGCTCCATGTCATCGAGTCCCTGAAGCCTGCCCATTGTCCTTGGCTATCCCTGGCTTGCTCTCCACAACCCCGCATATGCTGGTCAACTGGTACGGTGATGGCCTGGGGTGAGCAGTGTCAGTCGGCTTGTCTCCTGGTCAGGATCCTCCAGACGTGCCCGAGCAGGTGCCCACCTCCGATCTCTCCCTGGTGCCCAGTGTGTACCATGACCTTGGAGCGGTCTTTAGCAAGGCTCGCAGCTTGGTCTTACCCCACGGGAGTTTGACTGCACTATAGAGCTTCTCCCCGGGAGCGTTCCCCGTGGGCGCACCTTTTCGCTCTCTGCACCCCGAGCACCTGGCCATGGAGGAGTACATTCGGGAGGCGTTGGCCGCGGGGTTCATTCGCCCCTCCACCTCGCCAGCAGGCGCCGGCTTCTTCTTCGTGGACAAGAAGACGGGAGGGCTTCGGCCG
>JAPMUY010003730.1:0-60000 GCA_026901105.3 Galaxias olidus
ATATAGTGCTTTTTTGCAGTGGCGACCTGGCCCTGTAGGGGGAAATTGACCAACACCAGTTCTATGCCAGTGCCTCGGTTACGGCACTGACCGGATGATTAGCCCTAACATTAACATGTTTTTACGGTGGTGGGAGGAAACCGGAGCACCCAGTGGAAACCCATACAAACACGGGGAGTACATGCACACTCCACACTGTTCAAGGAATTCCCCTATATAATTAGTTCTGCCTTCTCTTCACCATTTACAAAATTAATAATTTCAGAGCAGCGTTTAGGGAACTTGTCTAATCACAAGTTTGAGACATATGTCTGGACACGTTTTTTAAATAGCTTTTAAAATAATTATTCCTGTGGTACTTTACTGTGTATTGTAATGTTAGTGATTTTCATGAGGAAAAAAGAAAGAAGCCCTTGCGTGAAGATTGTGTGTTCTTTTGAATTAAAGTTGACCTCCCGCAACCACATGCACTCACTCACTTGCTCGTCATGTGGGCACGAGCCACTCATAGCATGGAGTTATCATGCCACATGTATACAGGACTAAGAATGTGATTAACACAAGTTTGCTCTGTAAATGGCAACGTAACGTATAGTGTGCAGGACTGTGAGATAAGCACACTTATTCGTGGGATCCGTTCTGTAAACATGCAATACCTCAGTCGTGTGCCAGTTGAAGCACTGGTGCTTGTACTGTTTGACTGCATCCTTGTAGCACTGGTGCTGGGTAAGGTCCATTCTGCTATCCAGTATCTTCTGGGCTAGATGTTTATCGCCAGTCACCATCTCAACCACTCTGCGCATGGTCTCCCCTAGAATCTTTCTAACCTGTAAACATACAATATTAGACCTTCAATGTGCACTCACAATGGATTGGATAAGATCTCCTAATATAAAAGGTAGCCAATCAATAAGACCATTTACATCTTTTAACCAGAACGCCATGTTTAAAGCATTTTTGTTAGCCTTGATGAAATTCTGGAAAGTTCTTGGATGTTTGACAAAAACAATATCGTATGTACCCCTCCACCACCAACCTCACCTTCAAGTGGGCACTGATCTCCATGAGATGTTTTCTGGCAGAAATAATGTCATTAGAGGCCATCATCTTCCTCTTCAGGATGGCCAGGGGCACATCAGGGCTGGGGATCAGGTCTCGGTCTTCTACTGGCTGCAGGGTCATTGGGGTAGCAGGTTGAGCATCTGCCATGGTATTGCCCTGGAATGCCATAACCTTCATGTGTGCTAGTGTCTGCAAAGAGAAACGTGCAACAAAAACTGCTTTAGGTAACAAGGTACACACTTTTCTTTATTTAAAAGTTTGTTACTTTCTCTGTATGTATTTTATATATATAATGTATATATATAACCAATCCCTACTTTGTTTCCAAATTGCATGACATGGCTGGTGTTGGTGTGTTTTTTCACAATCTTGAATTGGCCCAACAAAGTCTCCTTGGACAGGTCCTCCTATTAAATCATTCCAAATGCAGGAAGGAATGATTAGATACCTAAATATGGACGTCAATGAAAAATTATCAGATGACCAAAAATGTCTTTGCTGGAAACAATTTTGGGTCAGTTAATAATTTTTAGATGTTAGGTCAGATACACATCATAGACATCTGGAAGAGCATTGACGCCTTCGCTAGACTTTGTAAGCTCAGGGTCAACCATATTATCCTATGTTTCCCAAACATTTACAAGAAATACACCCATGAATGCTGTCCTTAGACTAAACACACACCACATCAGAGTCTTCCATCCAGTTGACACTGTACCAGTCTCCCAGGTACGTGTCTCTCTTCTCATCATAGTAGCAGGCATACGATGACTCATGAGAGTTGGCTGCTGTGGTAGCATACACTGAAATACGACAGAAAAAGAACCGGTTAGTTATTGCGTCTGGTCTGCAGGGGGCTCCGTCACTGGCCTATATTTACTAAACCTACCACAACGCTAAGTAACAGCGTAACAACCAGGTTCAAATTTAAGGACCACATAGCTAATCATCCTTTTTTTTTACTGAGAAAAAAAAAAAAACAGGACCTTGATCTGTGGTTAAAAAGCATCACAAGACACTTAGCACATGATAAAACCCATCAAAAGGCCAACAGATTTGCTGGACTCATCAAAAGAGAATGAGAACAAGTAAGAGTATATTAACCTTTAAAATGAACATGTAAACACAGACAGTTTTAAAAAGAAAGTCAACTACCCAATCTATATAAAAAAGGGTGTTTGTCATGGGTAAGGAGAGAGGTCAAAGCAAAAAATTATGCCTGGAGTCTAGGCGGTCATCTGACTGATGACTGGTTATTTATTGATTCAACTAATTTCTTTATCTACGTTTTGGGGTTTTGCCAACAAGAGTGATTAAGTCAAGCTCACCGTCAATGTTAGCAGGCAGGTCAGTCATCATAGAGCCAGACTCACAGGCTTCAATATAGAACACCATCTGTAAAACAAAAAAGAAGCACGGAAACCCCCCAAAAAGAGAAGAGAAACATGCTGAACGAGGTTTTATCGGAATTGCACTACCATTGTAGTCAACTGTTGTGTCATCCCTGCTTGATATACTGTATCATAAAATATCCTTTCCAAGCACTGATAGAGAATGTCTGAAAATGAGTGTCTATAATAATAACTAGTTTTGTGTACCTTTTTGTATTTCTTGTTTTCATGCATGTATGTGATAGTGCTCTGGAGGTCATCAACATGAAGCTGTAGAAAGAAGAACAAAATTTCACTTAAAACATGATAACACTTGAACAGAAAATGCTAGTAATCATGACTCACTCATTCCCATAAAATATTGTCACGAGTTAGAACAAAAAAATGAAGATGACATATAACACCCTTACAACCCTATTAAATGCTTGTAGAACTATTTAGAAACGTCTGATTTGTTTTATGTTTAAGAAGAACTAGCTCACACATGCCTATGGTTTTTATAGTAGGGCTTGAGACTACTGGCAGTACAGTGAGGTCTGTAACAAACATTAACAATAACAATAAATAAATAAATAAAATGCTTACATCATCATCTGGGAAAGCCAAGATGCCAGGGGCACCGTGATCAGTGAAGAAAACAAACACATGATCATTTGGGCCGCTGCCAACAAAAAGAGATGACAAGAAAAACGTGAAAAACCAGTCTGGTGATCATTTACCATTATTACCCCTTTCACATGAACTACCACAAAAAAACGACAATCAACATTTCTGCTTTACTCCCCTTGTGACTTGCCTTTTTAGAACTTTCCCAGAGCCACCTTTGACATTTGCAGAGTCACCTTTCAGCACAGCCAGGAAGTTCTCTGGGGTCACAGCCTTCACAGGAAAAACAACACAAGATACGGAGATGACGGTGAAGTATGGTGAGCTATCTAGGTAGTTAAAAATGTACAATTGGGTTTATTATCAGTGCAATGACAAAAGTACTCACACTTCCAGTGTAGTCTTTGGGAACTCCCTTGTAGACATCTGTCCCATTTGGCCGGTTGATAAGCACCCCAGGTGTGGGGTTGCTGTGAAAAAATAAATAAAAATTTAAATATGAATTGGGAAGAGTTGTAGAGAAGTAAAATTGCCTGCCAGAGCAGCATCACATTTGGAAACAGATTTACAGAATCTAGTGGGATTATCAGGTGACTGTTGACACAAGCACAAAGACAAACTGTTAAAACAGCACAAATGAGCCCCTTGCACAGAATTTCACTTCCTTGAGTCTAAACCATAACACTAGGAACAATAAGCTACCTCTCCTCTGATGAATCATATCTGCTGACAGTGGTCTCTCTCTCTGGTCAAAACTGTCAGTGCTTCATAATATTTATGAGACTTTGAATATGGATATTCTAGTAGAAAATTCATAACATTTAAAAATTTTCAAAACCAGCAAATCAATTAGTCAACCAGTATAAAAATACAAAAACATCTATGGATAATATTTTCAAGGGCTAGACAGATGGTAGGCCATAGGCTTATATCATTATTATTTGATCAAGATACATAAATTTTTACTTGTAAAATGGTAATTACTTTGAAGGCACTTGAATATACAGTTTATGCTAGGGACCTAGGGTATTTATTAGATTTAGATCAACCTTAAATAACAAGCATTTTCATAGTTGGCCAACGTAATACCAAATCTAGTTGACTAGTTTTTAATGGCATGGTGAAGGACATTAGCTGGCATCAGGAACAAACTCTAAAACATTGCACAATTAACTGAGGGGAAAGATCTACTCACTCCTCGTTTTGTGCCAAGTCGTCATACATCATCACAACAATCTGCTCATCTGGAATACCATTTTTGTGGACAATCTGGTAGGCATGGCATGCATCTGCCTGACAAGAAAAGTGAATGTTATGTGATGTGTATACATGCAAAACATTTACGTAAATGTCACACACAGAAGTAAAAATTCATAAGGAGGGGTGGGGGGTGACCACTCTTATAAAAGCCAGTGTCACTCTGTACACAGGGTAGGCCCTTATCACATTGTCAATAAGGAAGGAAAATATATCTCACATTCAAAAGCCGACAATGTGGATCGAGTCGTGAACAATGAATAGCTTTTCAATTTGATAAAAGTGAGATTGTGTAAACAGCGTATGCAGGCTTGGCTTTCCTTCTCACCTGGTGTCTGTAGTTGTACCAGCCATTTGACCCAGCCACTATCACCACCCAATTCTTTCCATCTTTGGTCTGTGAGGGGAAGGCGCTCGACAGAGCCAGGCAGAGGCCCAACACAGCAACGATTGACGTAAGCATTTTCTTTGCTGTTTGTGCCCAGTGACAGAAGATAACATGCAATGTTGAGGCTAACGTTGTACCTTAAAATTAATACTATAAAATGATTAACTACAGCCATCATTTGAAAAACGAAATCAAAAGGCAGATCGTTATTATTTCAGATCGTAGATTATTTCCGTTGAGAAATTATATTATTATAGGTTTAGTAAGCAGCTATCGTAAAGTGACTCGCCAGTTCGATATCTCGGTCAACTGTCACATGATACATAGCCTGGCGTATTGTTAGCTTTAGAGCTAGCGGGTATCCTCTAGTGATATGATAGCAAACATAAGAAGTACAAGGTTGCAAATAAATGGTAAACATTGCCATACTTGCCATACAGACTAATAGAAAGTTATGACACAGATGGTTTTGAGTGTTATTACCTTCTCGTTTTGTTCCTGATCGAGATGACACACTCCTGCTACATGTAGGCTCCAGTGAAGTCGCAATTGGATATTTATGTTGGGAAAAACAGTGACCGAACGTAGACTTCAACAGCCAATCACATAGCCTCGAGGGTGGAGTGTGCCTGAATACGTTTTTTTAATTTTTTATTTGAGTCATGTGCTACAAGCAGCCGCAGTCTGTTTTTGTATTCTTCAAATACGGTAGTATGCTTTGAATACTATGTAGTTCATAAAAAAGTGTGCACAGTTCTCTAACAATCTAGAAAAGTGTAAGGTTTTTGATTGCAACGTAATATCACATGGAAAGGACGGAGCATCAATTATTCTGATATAATTTCAAATAATGGTGTAGGTGCGTTTAGGTACCGGGTACAAAAGCACAGTCAAATTTGCAATTATGTCTGTCCCTTGCCCTCTTCTGTGATCTCGTGACATACAGCACGAAAACACCTAAACCACCTGCTCATTGGATCAAGGGTTGCTTCCTTAAAAGTACATATAATTACTGTTGCTTTACTACTGCATTACAGCTCGTTGACTATACATTTCTGAATTCTGGCAAGATATAACAAAAGTATCCTGCTTCATTCCCCTAACGCCTAAGCTTTCCAACATTAAAATACGTGGCTAAATAACAATACATTAAATCAAATAATTTTTATTTTCTCCATATAGAAAATAATTAAGTTAAGTAGGGAAACAGTTCATCAAAAGTTCGGCATCTTTTTTTCAACCGATGGTCCTTGATACATTATTCTTTATCCCATAAATGAAAATGATGTAACAAAGTGTAAATACCATGTTCACAGTAATAAATATTCAAAACAAAATATTCTGTACATTAACATAATATATATATATATATACTTCTCATATATATAATCATATACAGTAAAAACTTTTTTCAAGTTTATCAAACATAAACAAAAGAAAAGAAAAAATGGCTGACAGAAGAATGATGATTGCATTTTTTCATTCTAAAGGCATCATAACCATAGCTGTTCAGAGTATGTAATAAATAAAATGTGATATTACCTCAAGATTGTAGTGCATTACTGTAAATGAAAAGAAAAGGAAAACAAGAAAAATCATAGTGCAGTTTCTTTTTTTCTGGCAACAGTCTTGAAATTTAAAAGCAAAACAAAGCAAGGAACAAAGGAATGACAAAAACAACAATTGAAAAGTGTTAGGAAAAGGACCAGCATGTCCTCTCCCAACTAATCTACAGCCATAAATTCCTCATATTCTTGGCAGCAAAACATAAAAAGAAAAAAAAAAGAAAAACTAAATAAAAGCTTTCACTTACGTGAAACCTTGGCAATTATTCAATACCAGGCTTATTTGGCAAATTATTTTGAGACAAACAAACAAACCATTTAAATTCCACACGCTCTTAACACAGTTCTGTCAGAATCTTGAAAGTCAAACCTGTATCAATTTGCACCCATTTGTGTACATATTTAAACATAATCAATGAAATGCATAGAAAAGAAGAATTACCAGTAGCCATAAACAACTTATTAGAGTTAACTGTCATGCAGCATTTATGTGTGACACGCAAAGCAAGGCAGATACATGTAGTACAAATGTGTTCAACAACTGGGTTCTCAGCCTTTGCTTGCACTTTTCCCTGGCTTTCTCTCCCCCATTCAGCAATATAGGAAGTGGGAGGAGGAGGGGTGTAGGGGAGGATCTCCCGCTTCTTTGTCTTCCGCAGGCTCTAAAAGTCCTGCTATAAGCCAGGAAAGCTCTGGCTAATTTTGGGCCAAACAAGTGTGTGTGGATGGTTACTTGGCTCACACCTCTGCTCCCAGCTCAATGACACCAGTCTCAATGATGGGCACTAGCTTCTCTTCCACCTGTACCAGCAGGATGGTTTTGTCGATATGGGAGCGATTGGCTGGATCTCGGCTACAAGGCACCCACCGGTGAATCACCTGCATGGAAAAGTTAAAGAGTTAGGCAAAAGCAAAGATGGGAGTCATCCAGCTGGAGGGAAATGAAAAGAAAGCTATGAGCAAAACCTAAAACAAGGCAGCGTGAGAGAGAGAAAGGTATTAAGAGTGGGAAGAAAGACTTACATGTCCTTCCATGCCCTCTAGGGGGCACCAGTCCCTCCAGCAGGTTCTTCCTGCTCTGAGTCGCACTGTCTCTTCAGGCCATTGCAGCTCCTTGCGCTTTGACAGGTTGATGTTCTCCAGTACCTGACTAACATCTACAATCTGCACAGAATTATATAGATAAAGATATAGGTTATTTCTCCTTACTTTTGTTTTCATAATGTTCAGTAATAATGGTCAGTTTAATCCATTACCAACATTTTCTTAAAAAAAACAAAAAACATTGGTCAGTTTTCAGTATTCAGTATCTAATTATAATTCCTCAAGTTCGTAAAGGTTTTTCTGTACCTGTACTCTGTAGGAAATGTCATCCCTGCGGACCGTGGAGAGGGTAGGGTTGTGTTGACGGTGGTGGTGGTGATAATGGTGGTGGTGTTGCTGGCTGAGCGGATCTGTCACAGCGCTACACAGCCCGTCGTTGCCTAGCAAACCCACTAAAGTGTGACGCTTGCAAGGGGGGATACTGTGGCTGGACAGGGAGGCAGAAGGGCCCACGGGGTCAGAGCCTGAGCCCAGTCGCAGTTGCAGGGAGGTGGGCAGGGTGCGCAGGGACAGCTGGCTGGTGGAGGATCGGCGGCAGGGCTCCAGACCCGTGGCTGAGGTGCGCAGGGAAGAGTGGCGGCTGCTGCTATAGCGGTAAGAGGACGACTGGCTGGCGACGGAGGCGTGGGCTGGGGAGTGGCGCACCAAGCCAGACTGGACCGACTGGGAACTCTGGCTGGTGCCTGGATGGAGAGTTCCAAAACATGTATCAATAAAAAAACAAAAAACGCTCTTAACACTCAGTTCTGTCAGAATCTCGAAAATCAAACCTGTATGAATTTGCACACATTTGTGCACATATTTAAACATAATCAATGAAATCCATAGAAAAGAAGAATTACCAGTAGCCATAAACAACTTATTAGGGTTAACTGTCATGCAGCATTTATGTGTGACACGTAAAGCAAGGCAGATACATGTAGTACAAACATAATGTTTGTGTGTAAATGTGGACCTCATCCTAAAACTAACACCTAAGACCAATGGAATGTATATAGAACATTCAAAATCGTCTTACTCTTGAAGTGCTGTTTGCGAAGAAATCTATAATTGTTGTGGTGGTGTTTTTTTTTTAATTGAGTTCTCACCCAGAGAGTGTGGTTGGTATGACATCGGGGCGCCAGGTCCCGACATGCCACCTTGGGACACGGAGCTTTGCTGGGAGTCGCTCACCCCTGTCCCGTTCCCACTGCCGCAGGACATCCCCCCTGCGTCCGAATCCTCGATGTTCCCTCCACTGTTACATCCAGCACCGCAGCCCTTCCGTAACCTGCAGAACAAAGAAAGGAAAGAGGGAAAAAATGGAACAAAATGAATGAACTGTTTTGGGGGCAGGATTCCATAGAAAGAATATTCTTGGTATGGTAATTTAACTTGTACTGGCAACACTTAAGGATTTTTTTTTAGCAATACTCTACCTGTGCCAGGTACTGACAATAAAGTTGCGAATATTTCCAATGCTGATCGGCCCGCCCAGAATGTGTCCAAGCTGGGGGTGGGTGTTGCAGTAGGAAGTTGTCAGTGGTGATACGTAAATGGGATAGCCAATGGGTTGGTCGCACGAGGAGTTGATCATGTTACGCAGGGCCTGTTTGGCATTCTGGATACTTCCACGTTCTGGGTTTCTGTTCCTCAGGAAAACCAGCTCTTGCTGCTGGCCTGCCCACAGCCCTCTTACACATTCTTTATTAACCTGCAAGAGGACAGATCATAGAACAATTAGACAAATCAGGAGTTGAATAGGGTCTTTACTCTCCACTGGTCTATTCTCACAGATCATTTACTGCCTCTCGCTCTAAATCTTTGTCCGCTGCACTAGGCAGGTCTACCACATTTTCCCTGAGGTCTGGTTTAGGCTGAGCTTGCCAACTGTGTAGGCGAAATGTAAGCTTTTCTTTTCCTGCATTAGCCTATCCTGTTTCCCTGTGCTTCCACATAAGGGACTAGGCCAATGTGCGAGTCGGCAACTCTGCTGGCGCACCTTGATGACCCGGAAGCTAAGGTATCGTCGATTGAGCATGATGATTTTGTACTCGTTGGTCCCTTCGTCGAGGACGTGGCGGAGGGCGAGGAGCGAGGCCGAGTTGGAGAGCACGGCGCTCCGCCAGGCCGGGTCCCCCTCGTGAGCGATGACCAGGTTCTGCTGGTGAAGAGAGATGGCCTCGAACAGAACCGCTGGCTCGTCATACTCATCAGGCGAGGTGAAATGGTCCTGAGAGCGGAGACAGACAGGGCTTACTGCCATGTAATTCTGCTATGGATTTATCCATTTCAATGTTTATGATATTCACTTCTCTTTATCAAATTTGTATTATATATATTTTTTTAAATACATTAAATTAAATAGGTCGGAAAAAAAGCATAAAGTGTATATTGTAAAATGTTTTCTTTAATTTGTTATTAAATCAAACAATAGCCATACCTGGTGCAGTTTGAGAGACATTCGGATTCCAGGCACCACAACTTTCCTTAAGAGTTCCATGTCTGCGAAGATCCACTCGTCTCGTATTGAGGAGATGCGGAAGTCTCCCTTGAACAAGGCGTGTAGTCCATACAGAAAGGACTCCAGGTTACTGTGGTCAAAGGGGTAAGAAGACATGTTAGATACAACATGCAACAGATGTTGATCTGATTACGTATAATCCAAAATTACACAAAAAGTTGACTGTTTTTGGAGTGGCAGATTCACTTTTTCTATTTAAACTTTTTTTTTTTACCCACACAATGTTAATCACTTCTGAGATTCATTCCTGATATTACAAAACAACAAAGTAAACAATGCCATGAAATCTTATTTACCCACTACAAACAAACTTAAAACACACAAAAGTCAATGCGGTGATTTCCTGAGAAAAAAACACTGAGTTAGGCAGCGCAGATGGCCCCAGGCCACTCCAGGGAGGAAGGCCATTATGTCTGTCCCATCCAGAGAGAAATATAAAGGGAAATGACCTGGACATGTGATGAGCTGCAGTCCCCAGAGCTCTCCTTCCCAGCACACACAGGCCGTAGCACAGCAGCACCAGGGCAGAGTCCTTCTCACTGTCAAGTGCCTGGAAATCAATGAGAGGAGGACAGAATAAGATCAATCACTGTCAATATATCTCATCAATATCAACCGTAAATATCAAAACGCATGCTTACAGGGAAAATACTGTTTTCTGATTGGCTAGAAACTGCATTATTCTAATAAATATGCAGGGGCATGACATATTATCGGCCTGATTACAGTTTCAATTCAATGCTCTAATCATTTACCAATTACGGTGTACGGATTTTCAATAATCACTCTACAATATATGAGTAACACAGCGTTACTGTATGCAGACACTTTCACACATAAAAAATACACTTGAAAGGCCAAAAAAACTTAGACACTTAATGTGTCATACAAAACACACAAGTACCTTTTCCCTGCGGGAGCTACAGTACTGGATCCAGCTGAGGTAGACCCCACAGAAGCTGTCCCGGGAGATGCCTGCAAGCCGGTGGTCGTAGTCTTCGTCGATGTTGGGATTGAAAGTCGGGTCCAGATCCACATAGTTCCTCTCGGCACAGCCTCTCAGGCCGTCCTTCATGGTCTCGTTGGCCAGCCACTCTTCCAGTTTGGGTGAGGCGATCACATAGTAGATGATTCCCTATACGAATAATAGGGAGGGGAGTGATAACACAACACTGTTAGTAACTCCACCACACTTCTAACTAATAAACCCACATTCACATGATCAAGTAAATAGTATAAGTGCCACAAAGAGTCGTGTAGAAAAGGCGTCCCCGCTCACCTTGACATAGTAGGTGGTCAGGATGCGCCGGAGGTCAAAGACCTGGAGCATGGAGGCGGCGCTGTTATCGGTGATACTGTAGCCTTCCAGGACGTACTTGGTGACCAGGACTTCCCATGCAAGCCAACGCTGGCCAAAGGCAGCGTTGAAGGAGAGAAGGTGGGGGAGGTGACCCGGCTCGCAGCAGCAGCAGCCCTCGTCCTCCTCCACCCCCTCAGTGATGGCCTCCACCTCCCTCTGTTGGCAATATGTTCCTGATGGAAAGAGAAGGGATTTCTTTTCAATGCTATGTGATATGTCAATATGGTGTTTTAGCAGTAGATAAAAACAAGCCAATGATTCACAAAGCACTCTAAACATTTACTAATGTCAAACAATCTCCCACAGAACAGAGAATGTCTCGTTTTTTTGCTTGGCATTCAAACTGTTCACATAAATTGCAACCCGTTTCATTTGCTTGTAGCTTTCACATCATCTCCCTGCTAAAGACTTTTACTTTCACTGATAACATTAAGGATTTTAAAGACAATCCAACTTGGACAAAAACATTTTTTTCCTGACCTCTGAACTCCAACCCTCGGAGTTGGAACGTGACCAGGCCATTGCCTATCTCCACCAGATGCACCAAGGCGTTCAGGTAGTCAGATGCCAGGATAAAGCAGTCGCCAGTGCCAAAGTTCCCCCAGCGACCCAGCTGAAGGTCCCCACAGAGACTGTGCTGCAGGGAGCGGGTCAGGTGCTCATAGAAGATGGAGTTCAGGTTGTTGTCATCCGAGCCTGAGGACGGGGGAGAAATATGATATGAAGGACACGAACACAGAAAACTTTATTAACCAAACGGGCACAGATGAGTAAGACAGGTAAATGTATTTTGTTCACGCCCCTCACCTGGATTTCTATCCAGCTGAGAGGCCAGTCTTGTGTTTGAGTGATCGACTCGCTTTGTACTGCAAAAGAAGAATGTAAAATATTAATTAAAAGACAAAGAAAAAGAAATAAATGACATAGAGTCTGTCCTGTGTAACAGAAAAATCCATACTTGTAGTCTCTCTCCCAGAACTTAACAGGGCGGACATAGGAGGTGATGAAGATTGCACTGCCCAGGAAAGGGTTTAACGGGGTGGAAAACACCGCAGACACAATCGCCTGGACAAACAGCATAGCAGAGTCTGGAAGTGAGGTGGCTAAAGTTAAGGATTTCAAAATACTTAGTTATAACACAGGAGAAGTCCCATGCCAGGTATTATCATAATTAAAAACACATTCCACTACTTTTTTCTTCGTTCATATGTTTGGCGAGACTGTTGCAGGTAAGATTTCAGACATTTTGTTAAAAAATATAGTAACAAAAAGTAGTAACGTAATATCATTCTTTTAAATGGGCAGGGTAGAAGGATACGGGGCACAGCAAAGGGCTGAGCAAAGGCATGGAAGGCCGAGCCCCAGGTGATTTGCCATGGAGCAATGTAGGTGTAGACAAAACGCAGCTTGTAGAACAGCTCCCACAGCTGCAAAAAGAAAAAAAGAAAAGTAGATTAATAACTGACTAAAATATTGATGTCAATCTATCCTTATTTAATATTACTAGGTAACAGCATACAGAGAGCATATTAAGCAGAGCACATACAGTTCATTCAAAAACTGAAACGAAACTTCCTCGTCACATTTTCAAGAAATGAGTAGCACACTCCGCAAGACAATAGATTATTCCATTTACAGATGAGATGTCCTTCATCATAAAAAAGTCAGATAAAACTTATTGTGGTCATCTGCCATTGTCCTTCTCACCTTGCTGAAGACTATGGACATGAGGAAGAGGTCGAGCAGCAGCGTCTCCGAGAGGTGCTGGTAGTCAAAGGTGAAGAAGAGCACGGTGAAGAGGACCGTCACATACTGGTAGGTGGGGCTGCTGTAGGAGGAACGCAGCAGCTTCAGGCCAGCCACTGTGATCATTAGAGCTCCAACCCTGGGACGGGAGAAATTACAGACGAACGTTGTCAGAGAAACTCCCCCAACTATGACAATTACTAATTCACTGGCGGTAACCTTGAGCGTATACAGGACATTTCAAATTATAATCTATTTGGACCACAATTGTTAAAAAAGATATTCAATTAGAAACTGACACATTCTATAAAAAAAACACCATGTTGCTGGTCAATCTGTATACATTTTTATTAACATGTTAAAAGTCAACATTTGTTTACTTTCAATAGGACAGACAGCCTGTCCTAGCTTCACCAGAAAGAAAGGACCAATATGAAAACCAGATGTGGTTGAGGTAATAATAAACATAAAATCTATTAGAAGACCCACTCTGTGTCCAGTTTCCTCGGACTAGCCAGCTCTCTGGCGCCGCGACTCAACTCATTGAGGATGACAAGTGGATACAAAACGTTCTTTTCCAAAAACAGCAACCAAACATGCAGTTTCTCAAACCACATCACATGCGCTGCACCTGTAGAAACAATAAGCAAAAAAACATTAAGCACTCATTCATTTAAAAAACGTGTGAAGTTTTTATTAAATTACCCCCAAAAGACTTTGAAAATCTGTATAGTACACAGGAGATTTAGAAGAATGTAGATCAAACATAAGACAAACATGCACCCAGAAAGGAAATTCATTAACAAAGCAGACATACGAGTTTGTAGCTCTTCTTTAGACTTGACTTTTTGTTTGGTTTTGTAAATAAATACTTTCTATTTTATTCCTGGTGTGTTGGCCTCTGTGTGTCCACATTTAGCCCCTCCCTTCATTTATCAGGAAAGTGTGCAGTCCTTCAGTACCCTAGATAAGCCATCTGTCTGAAGGGTTGTAACACCCCCACAAAATCAAAATACTTACCCCGGACTTCAAACTGATAGTATTCCTTGGTTTTGAGCAGCGGCTGTGAGAAGCAGTACCAGGGCAGCTGTTTGCGGAACTGAGGCAGCAGGTAGTGGGTGAGCAAACCCACGGCCCCAAGGACAGCATAGAGGACATAGCTCAGGAAGGGCTGTGGAGGAGGACAGAGGGAAGGAAGTGAGGGGTTTAATGAGAACCAAAGGGAGAGAAATAATAGGTGACTGATCTTTTTCTGAGAGAGAGAGAGAACCACTGCAGTACCTGCAGGGCGATGAAGACGGTGCTGACATGTATAGCGAAGAACAGCACAGCGATGACCACACAGACGATTAGGTCGGATTGCAGACGCTCATTCTGTGACAGAAAAAAGGTAGAAGAATAGCCTTCAAATAGAAATGGGCTAACAACAAGGCATAAACAGACCAGGTGTTATGGGTCCATTAACTTTGACATTTAAAGAGCAGAGTAGTAGTTAAAACATTACAAAGTAGTAACTCACCACCGAGGCCCTCAGCTTTTCTGGGAGAGGATCCTGCACCTCTGAGAGGGGGTCTTCGGGATTTTTATCTTTCAAGTTGGGCACAATCTTCGAGTGGATCAATGAGCTATATAAAGAAAACAGACAAGTGTTGTTATTGCGAGCTTACGATCAACAGCATGCATTACACAAGTACGGCGTGAACACATTCATAGTATGTCTCACAGTGTGAACTTACATGAGGACCGACGGGTCGCTGCTTTGTCGGCTCAGGTGGTAGGACACTGCCACCAGCAGGCCGCAGAACACGGAGAACAGCACGGGGATGTGGTGGGGTTCCCATGTTTCCTGTGACGGAAAGCAGAAAACGGGCACAACAAAAATACAACTCTGTTACTTTTGGTGACAGTCTCAATGGTTAAAAAGTCAGTCTCACCGAAGGACAGCAATATTTCATTTGTATATTCACTAATTAAACGGCATTAGCAACTGAAAAACCTTGGTGGCTTGACATTGTTAATGCCCCTTAGATGATAATTATATATCATGGAAAGTAATCTGATGAGAGATGACCGAGAAAACATAGAGCACCTGTCAAAAGTTTGGACAAGGTTAAAAGTAGCGTGTAGTATCAGATGGTGTTAGAGAGTGTTACTTAAAGTGATTGTTTAAACATAAGAAGCAGCTCTCACCTTCAGGGCCCCGTAGCAGAGGCCATAGAGCAGAGCCACAGTGATCACGCTACGCAGGACGCTGTAGAGAGATGACAGCAGGCTGGTGGAGGCTGGTGGGGGGCATCACACACACACACACACACACACACACACAGAAGGGGACAATGTCACTGCCACTTTGCCTTAACAAACGTGCTCTGGCATGCAACACCAATCAGCACTTTTTGTTCGTTACGAGTTCACGTCAGACTGAGTCAAAGCGTTTGAGGGTAATGACTGGTCAAGTCTCGCAGAGGTCAGAGAAACCTCGCCGCGGGGGATAGGGGCTCTTTGTGCTTGGAAAGTAACTCACCATTCCCTCCAAACAAATGGATGTCCAGCTGCTCAAAGAGGTACATGACAAAGGTGTTGACCTGTGGCAGCAGCCCCACGAAGAATACGACAGGAAAGCAGAGAATGAATACTGCAGGGAGACAAAAAGAAAAAGAAAAAGCACAAGAAAGCGCGTTCTGATATTACTTTGTGAATAATAAAAAACGGATTAGACATCAACTGGATCTGGCCTGTCAATAACATAAAACAGCTTGATATATTAGCATTCTTTTCAATGACAAAGTAATGGAATACAATACGGAATAATGGAATCAGTAACTTTATGCTTAGATGAACAAACAGATCAGAGTAGGATGGTGGATACCTATAACCACGTCCCTGGCTGACGCCAACACGAGGGCGTTGGTGAGTGGGACCCCGTACAGAGAGAACCGTGACGAAGTGGTCCTCTCGCTGCCGTAGTGGAGCAGCCATATCAGGCCACAGCACAGGCAGAAGTACACAGGTCGGCTGTAGGCTATGATGCGGTTATGGCCCTGCAAGCAAGCAAATTAGCAAAAAAGGGTGAGTAATGGCGTGTTGACGGACGGCATTCATAGCGGAGTACGACACAGTAAAATGCCAACACACACTCCAATATAGTAGAGGTTTAATACGATACAAAGAGCCTCAGTGTGATATCAATGGACCGGAGGGGAGACGATAATGGCAAGTGTCAGGTGACATGGGGTGAGAGAAAACGCGTGCAGGTCCCAACCCCTCAGCAACTTTCTACTGCAGTGCACCCACGAGACAACGGACGGTTCACGCTCCAGATAGCAGGTCATATAAACGAACGCCTGTCCACCTATAAAGTCCTCAACAATTTAACAGAACGGAAAAAGGAAGGCGCCAACCGAAAAACTGGAGGCGAGAAGAATAGGAGAGAAACAAAAATCCACAGGAGAAGAGTAGAAGAGATACGACGTGTAGTCTAAACTAAAGTCAGCTATTTAAAGCCCCTGCCTGCAGCCCAGTAGGTTTGCATTAATAAAAGACATCGTTTCAGGACAGACCAGGAGAGGAGAGGAGGGGAGGGGAGAGAGGAGGGGGAAGGGTGCCACTGGAGCAGAGAGAAGAAAGGAAAGGAACCCACTAACAAGGCCATTTTTACGCTCACACTGTGACAAGCAAACACACATGGCAACAACTCGCAGACCCTGAATGTTTTTCATTATTATTAGTTAAAGAAGACAATTACTTACATGACGAGGGGAAGAGGAGTCAGGTTGGACACTCTGAAAATGCAAAACAAATAACAAAACAGGGTTATAAAAGTAAGAAATATCAATTAAAAAAATGTACCTGTCAAACCAACAACCCCAGACAGATAAAGATATTAAAGCTATATTCACCTTCAGTAAAGAGTATTGGCAACTAGCAATGACGAGGCAAAACTGGAAGACCCAGATGTCTGTGAAGAAGCCATGGACAAGCAGCACAGAACCCAGAAAGGCAACAAGGACCGCCAGCACAATCGTCAACACATTCTCCAGAACTTCGCGGTTTCTGAAGCACACACAAAAAAATAAAAATAAAAATAAAAATTTGAAATCAGATCACACAGACACACTAACTCTAATTTATAAATATTATTTACAAGGAGAGTGTACACAGCGTAAAAATTAGCACATGCTCAATTTGATTTCTACATATTATATGTATAGGATGGGTCCAGTGTACGCAGCGTAAAAATAATCCAGCTGACGAGTTACCTGTCAAACAGTGCCAGCAGCGTAAGCCTGTCAAAATGCAGGCCCACCCACAGGAAGGGGAGCAGCCAGAAGCGGTAGTACTGCTTGGCCTTGCGTGCCGCCACAGCAGCAGGGTCCTCAAGGCCCAACGGAGCGTCCTGAAGCTCAGGGCTCAGATCCCCGTCGTGCTGCTCCAGCAGCTCTGGGTCCATGGTCAACAGACGATTCAGACGGATCTGAGGAAAGGAGAGCTGTCCCAGTGTCAGAGCGAAAAAGCTCCAACTGCTTAAGTGAACCATGACACCGTTGGGAATTTAGCATGTACAGGGTATGAGAATTTGTTTTTGTTTTTATGCACAAGCACCACAGTGAAATGGAAAATAGTTTTCAAGAACTTGTACTGTGGATCTGCATTGTTTTCATGCTTTGAACAATTCCATTACGATCTTTGGCTTGGTGACTTACCAGGTCATGAGGGTAGAAGCGAACTGAGGTAGAACTGGAAAGGTGGGAGTCAGTGTCCCTGTGTTGAAAGGGGCCATTCATAATTTACACTCACTCGTCTTCTCAACTGTACTGACTTTTAACCATTAAACAATAACGATGATGGTTCATAATAGGATTATCTGTTATGTTTATTTTTCTCCACTAACCATATGTTATTGGATGCTCGTCTGGTTGCAGGTTCAAAGTTGACCAGGGACATGTCACAGCCGCCAGCTTCGTACAAAGAGGGGGTGAGCTTCCCTGAAATCACGAGCACATGCAGGAACGATCAGTTGTCTGATAACAGCAAAACAGCTTGGGGCTGTTTGGTTAATTGGTGTGGTAATTCATTTAGAACTGGTAGATAATATGTTTAAGATGTTTATTGTGTCCTAAAACAACAATCAGAGCAGACAACAAATCGTGCTTGTAGTTAGTCTTTCTAAAATTTGCTTTGAGTTAGGCCTGGGGTAAATATACTGTAGATGGTTATTGCATGGGGAGAAAAATATGTAAAGTAGCTGTGTTGCAACCGATTAGTGAGGCATGTTGAAACCCCCCAAAAAATAAAACATTCTTGATAATTTATTTTAAGTACAACTGTGAAGACGTACTGCCAAGATTGTGCAGCTAGGAACTTCAGCCCATTTCATAATACATGTTACACCACGAATTGATGAGCTCATTCTTAAACCATAGGTCTAAACAACGTCGAATGATCACAGTACAGCAATACACAGGCAGCTGCTGAATTGAGTCAAAACATGCCACTGCCTGTACTCAAGCTATTCTTAGCTATCGGAGGCACCACAGCAGACCGAAATCAAAACTAAAACGCAAGATTCATATGAATTCAATTGCCACATGCACAGACACACCAAGCCGCCAAAAAAGCCCCGTTTCCATCAGCGTTCCCCTAACATCATCACATCCCCCTCCAGCCTCCCTACCGAAGTCATCCTGCAGGCTGGTAGTGCCAACGGTCGACGCCTTGTCCTGAGAACCCTCCAGGTGCGCACTTCCATTCCTGGCCAGCAGGGAGGCGCTTGCGCTCAGCACGGTCACCTGAGATGGAGTTCTCGATGGCTGACCTTTCACCTGGGAAGTAGAAGGCTGGGAGGAGGCCTGGCTGAGAGCCTCTTGAAGACTGACAATTTTAGAGGTGGGAAAGATTGAGTTATCAGCCGAGGAGTAGAGGAAAGGATAAAATAAAAACATAAAAAATATTTACAAGGGAATGTTTAGTACTGTGATCACAAAATATTTACAAGGGAATGTTTAGTACTGTGATCACATAGATAACTGGATACACACAACCACTAACGATCACAACGAGTGAGCGGTCAATGGTTAGGAATGCTAGTGGAGAGACACGCAACCAAGCTAACGCTACAGGAAATGAAAGGGGAGAGTAGCAGGTAACCAGATACTAGGAAATGGGTTTACACGTAAGAAAAAGGAGGATGTGCGCTCACATTACAGTGGGAGAAGTCGGCTATTTGACCACAAAGGGTGACCATTACGTTACTGTAAGAGACAGAGTACAGGTTCCAGAGAGGATAAGTCAGAGAAATAAAGCTGGACGCTGGAGGTGTCAAAATAGTCAGCGAGAAGGGCAATGGAAATATTTGGGATGAGGAGATGGATAGTACTTTCTGGTCCAGGAGTTGGCAGGCGGAGTGGGAAATGGTTAGTCATTTTGCAAGCTTAATTTTGACCCCTGGCAGCGTTATTTGTCCATGTTTAACATTTTGTGGCTGAGCATTTGGAAATGTGACCTTGCAAGGGGCCAGTGCAGACAAAGGGGAGAGAGATAAGGAAGATGTGCAGCAAACTTAGTAGGAATACGGCCAGATGTGGAGTCTCCCGTTTCAACTACCAAAACATTAGGGCCTTATGCGCACAGGTATTTAAGTGGGAAGCCTAGTTAGCCATTGTGTAGAACCTGTGATGGTACTCATTGACAGCTGAGTCATGTCACATCAGGTAGCCATCGCGCACTAGCCACTCAGCATCACTATCAACATAAAAGATCATGGCAGAGCAGAAAGGTCCTGAAGATTTCCTGGCTTGCAATATTCCAAGATTGATTAGAGCACCATCTAAAACATCCCTTGATTTTAAAAGAAACTCTAGCACCTTACATATATAGGGAAAATTCTTAAGGCGAACGCCACTCGGGTGAAAATTCTTTAAGCCAATATACTGTCTGAATAAAAGCTAGCTATACAACAGGGATTCTTGTCATACAAAAACATCTAGGCCTATATGGAAGAGAAGCAGCTGACTTTTTAAACGATCGATATCTTTCTTTCCCTTGCGGCCCTAGGAAGGACAAAGTAACTTAATACAGGACGCTTGTATTATTGAATGTACCATGCACATTTATGAGGGGCACAAGCATACAAATCAAATAAAGACTAGATGTCCTAGCTGTATCTCTATGGGTTTGATTCAGGAGACCATCCTCTCATGATAGATAAAAAACGTATAATTTAAACAAATACATCTAAATGTTATGAAATAATGTAAATAAAATAAACAAAAAAGATGGGCAAAGAAAGCAAAGAAAACTCAAGAGAGAAGCACAAACAATAAAGAGAGCCATGTTGCCCAGCAACATACATTCTAAATTAAAAGAGAGAGGCGGAAGCGAGAATGGAGGAGATTATTGAGGGATGGTTGGAGGAAAATGAATGGCCCCCCCACCGGCAGCATGTTCAGATTCAGCCCACCTGTTGCCAGCAGAACCCCGTTTCATGTACCCATGAGCGTACCTTAGAGGTGATCCGATGAGGGAGCTCGGGGGCGTGGGGTTACTCCCCGCGTTGTGACGCCGACGCACCGCCTGCCGACGGAACGTGCTACGCTCGCGCCGAAACGTGACCGTCTCCTCGCTCCCCGGGGCTGTTAGTGACGAGAGAGAGAGATGGAGCTGCAGTCAGAATAGCAACAACCCCGCTGCTGCTGCTGCTTTGATACCTTAAAGGACTTGAGGTACGATGGACCGCCAGCAGGAGGAGGAGGCCATACTTCCAGACAGTGAGGCAATAAAACCATTTCAAAAGAAGGTGAAGAGCAGTTCTAACGTCCAACACTGGGCCCTGAACTTTACACATTTCAACTGATATGAGAGATGCTTTGTTTGCTGAGAATTCAGCTTTTATTTTTACTGAGAATGCTGCTTTTATTTTTACTATGACCACAGTGCAGAAACTATCCTGGCAAGGGAAATCCTAAACACCTGCAAACAGGCAAACACATGTCTTAGCATGAACTATTGATTGATTTAAGTGTGATTTGAGTGCAACCGGTAACTGTTACGTTTACCGAATATAAATCCAACCCCTCTTAAGTAAAAATAAAAATAACTGTGAGTGAACTAAAACTGCCACAATTGAAACTTCTCAGAGGTTGACAGAGTAGCAGCAACACTAGTACCAGGCAAGCCCAGACACACGTCCTGACTCTTGACAGCTGTGGCCTCTAGAGATACCCACAACAATCAACAGCACTGCCATAACCTACGTTGCCACAACGTCATAAAAGCCTTAAAAGATTTTTTATATTTATAATACTATTATCGGTTCCCAAAAGGCGGGCCAGCGAGACAGATGAGATCACCCACTACACAAGAGATCCCCTGCTGGTAACGCTGCTATGTTTCTAACCTTTGCACAAAGCCCACACTGTCCCGTCATGCTAATAGTGATTCACACAGGGAACACTGTGCTTGGCTTGAGCCCCGTCTGTCACTCCCATGGAAACTCTCCATGGAAACCCTGAGTGAGCACGGCCAACACGGTCTCACATGATGGCGTAGACACACACACACACACACACACACACACACACACACACACACACACACACACACACACACACACACACACACACACACACACACACACACACACACACACACACACACACACACACACACACACACACACACACACACACACACACACACACACACACACACACACACACACGGAAGCAATTTGAAGCCTTAAGAACTGAGCTTTAAGCTAACCACACACCTTTGATGTGCATCATTACATCATTTAAAAACAAAAAGCAGCCATCAGATTTGTTAAATAGGAGTGTGTCGTGATTTAAAAGGGATTGGTCAGTGCCATCAGTAAATGTGTCTGTCCTAAACGGTCAAATATTGTGAGACAAGAATAAAAAATTCGAAGACTTTGAACAATTTGTGACACCACCAATAGGATTATAATTGGGGCGTATGCAATAACCCTTAGCTTTTGCCTTCTCCCCATGCATGTTATAAAAGGTTGAGATAGCAAATTATGGACCTTTTCAAACACCAATATATAACCCGCGTTTCTATCTGAAGAATCGAGAGCAAGGCGCGTGTCAGCCATTTTCCAGTGCTACCTACCCCTCGAGGACCCAGTCGTCCCGTCCGCAGGCTCAGAGAAGGCCGCCTGGCTCGGCAGACTGTTCCGTGAACGGGTCACCGACTCCAGCTGGGAGGCCCGACCCAAGAGCGACGCCGCGTCCAGAACCTCCCCCTCTTTGGCTTCCAAGTCGGACTTGGAGGTGGTGAGAGGGCGGGCCCCGCTCGTGGTGCCCAGCCGGTTGGGGTCATTAAGGCAAGCGGCCGTGCCACTGTCCAAACTCAACACCCTGGCGTGGGTTTTGGCACTGCCGGTGCTGGGGGTCCGGCGAGAGGCCCGCCGCTTGCCCCCCGGCCGACCCGTTCCGTCCGCTCCGGCCATGCCTTTGGCTGCTGCCGTTGCCGAGGCGGCGGTGTGCTTGGCTTTCAGCGCGCGGTAGCGCCCCTCGGGGGAGTGGCAGGAGCGTGACGTGTTGCTGGAGGAGCTGTCCGTGCTGAGGTGGTGGGAGGAGTGGAGGCTGGAGGCGCAGCTCAGCTCGCTCTGGTCGCTGTCCTCCTCCCCGCCGCCGGCGAACACGGCGCTGCGAGGCTTGGCGATGCCGCGCAGCGCCATGTAGTCACGGTGACGGCTTGCGTCGAAGCTGCTCGCCCGTTTCTTGCCGTTCCGCCTCCGCCCACATCGGCCGGCCGATGAGGAGGAAGTCCGTTGGACGAGGTTCACCGACTTTGGACGTACGTCCTCCTTGCACTTCTCCAGCTCCCGTCGGCTGACCGCTGTGCTCCCGGCCGAGCCGTCGGCACTGGTCCTCGTGCTGGACTCCTCCGGGCAGCTGCCGGGCTCCGCTGGCACCACAACGGGGGGCGACGGCTTGTCTACGGTGGGCTGCTTGGCCGTCAGCTCGTTGGCGTGAGGGTTCTTATTGGCCTCTCTGGAAGCCAAGCTGGAAGTCCTACTGCCGTCAGCCGTTGGCGTGGCCCGAGACCCCGAGCCCGGATCGCCCCGGTCCCGCGCGCGCTCGTCCCCCGAAAGCGACAGGAGGCTCTCCACGTGGGTGGAGCTGGTGTGCTCGCTGTGGAAGCTGCTGATGGTGCTGTTGGTGTCTCTGTCCGTGCCGCCGCTGCAGTAGCTCTCCGTAGAGCCGCTGCTCCGCGTGCTCAGGCTCCTAAGGCTGTCGGCGCTGCGCTCGCCTCCCTGGCTCTTCCTCCCGCTGCTCCCAGCCCCACGTCCTCCGACCCCCATCTCCGCCTGGTACAATCCAGAGCCCCCTTCCCCCGCCTCCCGGGAAACAGAGCGGCCTATCCGCCGGGGGCCCTCCTGCCTGTAGCACTCGGCCCCCGACGTGGAGGCGACGGCCTGGTCCTGCTGGTACAGACGCTCCTCGGCCCCTTCTCCAGCCCCAGCCCGCTCTCCCTGGGCTGCTCTGAGGGGCCTGGCCGCCTCCAGCTCACTCACCGGGTCCAGCCCCCCTCTCCTGGGCGGCGGGTACAGACCAAAGTCGGGCAGGGAGGGGTCGGGAAACGCGGAGCCCGCCGAGCTGGAGGTGCGAGGCAGGCCGCGAGAGCGAGGCTCTTTGCGAAACGACTGGGACTGGATGGGAGCGTGGGTGGTCACCTCTGTGTCACAGGAGGACAGGGATTGGCTGTAGTGTTGAGTGGAGGAGCTGCAGAGGTCTGGGGTTTCCCGGGCCAGCTCCGGGGGCCCCAAGGAAGTGGAGGGTTGCATGGAGGCGAAGGAGTCGTTGGAAACAAGGCAGTACATCTTTGGGTCTGAAAATAGGTCTAGAGTAAAAAGAAAAAAGAAAAAAGGTAACAGTTCAGTAATCCTTCAATGACCATTCGTCTCCACAAAAACATTGACAATAAAATTGGTTAAAGCCTAAACCGTGATGATTGATTTGTTTAAAACCATACATACGTTGCGTAACTTATGACGTGAAACAGCGATTGGGTATCATAAACATGCCTGTTCAGAAGCACCTGGTCAGGGATACAAGCTCGGCCCTCCCACTCAGAGAAACTTGCTCAATAATAAGCCCTGGCAAGCCAAGTCTTCTCTCTCTTACCATGGTCGTGGTAGCAGCTCTGAACCAGATTGAGGCTAACGTCATCTGAGGTCTTCCCCACATCTTCTCCTGCAAAGACATAGACAGGCCGAGAGAGGCATGAGGAGATGGCAGGCGGTTTTTCATCACTTTTAATCAATCGGCTCTCTCTCCAACAGAACACCCACACATGAGTGCCTTTCCAGCAGTTAAAAAAAACTAGGAACACTGGTTAGACATTGCCCCTGAGAGGTGGTACAGTGGGAAGAGGGAGTCATGAGCAACAACATTACAGGAAATGAACTAATGAGATATCCTGCAACATGATAACCTTGTTAGAGTAAAACCTCATCATTGAATCTACAATGTATTTTAGAAGAACAGAAGCTGATCAGATGCAGTTTAGATAATTTAGTTAATTATAATGAGTAGGCACTCAGAAACAAAAAAAGAAGTATCAATGTTAAAAATCGAGTAATCTTAGTTTTTTGTGAAACAATCACTTTTTTTTTTGTTGCAATATCAGTTATTTGCCAGAGTCAATGAAACTGGCAGATGGACTGTAGGTGAAGAGCTGAGGGACTCGGGGGGGGAGCAGATCAGACAGCTAAGCCCAACCAGAGCCCTTGTCCCACTTCAAACCCCCTTTCTGTCATCAGAGACCGCTAGCTAATTAGAATGGCAGCAACTAGACCGGCTGAATAATTCAAACAACTCACTTTTGCCACGACAAGTTTAACTTTTTGAAAATAGATATTTCATTGCCTTCCTTTCGTCGCGTTTCAAAGAATACACTCCCAGACCTGAAAAACCGCCTTCCTTGCTGGGCCCTCGGGGCATAATGCCTCTGCAGAGCCAGCACCTAACTTTGTCTGCAGCAACCTCATCTTGGTGTAACTGGAGGTCAGAATAGTGCCGAGTCAGACCACATCCCCTGGGCAAAGCAGGCCACAGCGGTCAAGGATGCCGTGATCCCACAAAATTAATTCAGTCAAAGAGGGTCAGGGGGAAGCTTGCTGTGCAGGAATACTAAAATATAAATGACGATTTTAAAAAGGGATTTGAGAGTTGTACAACTGTCAGGGGGTTGCATACAATAGAATCCATTCAGGGATAAATGATAAAGATAAGGAAAGGGCAATTACCTTTGGCTATGATGGCTCCTCCATGAGTGGTTGCGATCTAAATCACAATAGAAAGATGAGGGTCATTTAGTATCATTTACTAATGACATGTCATTAGCAAACTGCTCCACAGCCTCTCTGGTGATAACAAGAGCAATTTCAGGAGCAGAGCTTCAACAAGGCAAGCTGACACGCCCTATTAGAACAGGCGATGAGACAACGCAGACATTCATGCTAAAACATGATTTCATTCTGTCACTAGTCTCTAACACGATGGACATAAGAGGCCATAATATATGTTTTGTGTCTGTCCTACTGTCTGCATTCTGAGAAGTGTCAGGCAGGCTGATTTACTGACTCAAGGACACAGTACGAGGACCTGAAACACAGCGCCCATGGGGATCCAGAGGTTAAATATATCTCCAAAAATAATGCCTCTCTGCATCCTAATGAGGGTTTCACTTCATAAAAACAGTCATGCCTTCCCATCTCTCTCTCTCTCTCTCTCTCTCTCTCTCTCTCTCTCTCGCACACGCACACGCACACGCACACGCACACGCACACGCACACACACACACACACACACTTAGGCCTTACTCTTCTGCAAAAGGTATAAGGAACTACACACGAACGCGCACGGTGGTTCAGTTTAAATCCCCCAGGATGTATTCTGAAATATTTATGGCTGGACCTATAATAGATTGTCGTAATATAAAAAGACGTTGTTTTCCATTCTATTGTAAGATCAACTCATGAGTCCTGTTTAACTCACCTGGTGGCTGGAATCCATTCCTGTGTACGAGTTTCTGGAGCTGCAGTCTACAGGCGGAGTCTCCTCTCGAACGAAGTCTGCCATCTCGATTCCCCCACCAGGATCCCTGCAACACAGGCCGCGAACACAAACAGACACACAAGTGTTATCACCACAATACAGCCTTTACTCACCTATAGTATGGATGAAGAGACGGTAGACAGACACGCACCACCCACCCTGCCCTGAAATACTGTCACTGTCCACCGTAAAAGATTAAATCACGGAATTCATACATCATTAATTCCACTACTATTCAAGTAAAAGATTTATGTATATATCTAATTTATGAGCCCTGCATATCAAAACATAATTAAACATTACCACTACTATAATTTTAACCCAATGTTTAAGGGGCACAATTCAGAAGACATGGACCTGGTATCTATATTAAGACTTGACATGCTTGTTGATCAGTTGATATGCTGCAACAAACAGCTGGCCAAGGATGCTCTGTAAATCATTTTTAAAGGCCAACAATGTTGGGCCTCACCATAAAACAAAACATTCAGAGCAGGAAACAGCGCAACACAGCACAGATCAGCACAGCCTGGCTGGAAGAAGGTTTAAAGCATTAAAACTTAATCAATGTGAACCCGCTTGTCTGTTTATAAACTTCAACAACCTGGAATGCAGCGCCAGATGTGTGTGTGTGTATGGGCCGGGTTTGTGGTCAAGGGCTCTCATAGGTCTTGCTGCTTTTCCCCTTTTCTCAGCATCCTGCTAAGCACAACTTTAGGAATGTGGCCATGAGTCACTTCTACACAGCCCAGGCAATATAACAGAAAAAAGAACTGGAGTCTTTCTCCTCATTGCCATTCTTCCAGATCAAGGGCTATCCCTCGTGAAAAGGTCTGCTTCCCACTGGTCCGGTTGTTAACTTCACTACGATGGCTTTGTGTAGACTGTAGAAGATCTGTTCGTACATCAACACCACCAGAGAAGCACCTTGGTCCACAACACAACTCAATATTTTTCAAAAAGGTTTTGATTCATTGTGGCAGAAACCACAATAGAGCTGAATAATGGTTGAGACCACTGACTTAATAGCTCAACAGTCCATCACAGAACACATTTTCTACAGCACTCACCACTATCGCAATAAAGGTCACACAGGCTAGACTCTATAGAATGTTTTCAAAGTAAGCTTACAAATAAAGGTAAAAAAAAATTATTTCCCCATTCTTTACAACCCGCTAGGGCTGTTTAGCTCAAACCCTTGTCCTCACCCTGGACCGTTACTGTCCTCTTGGCAAGTGACGTTTCCCCCGTTAGCCCCGTCATTGCTGGCTCTGCTGCCCCCTGTCTCCTTGGCCCTGTGTTCCACCACCTCCCCTTCATCCAGGGCATAGTGGAGGCGGTAGTTGACCGTCTTCAACAGCAGGAACATGGCCGCAATCACACCACAGTAGATCCCAACTATCACCATAGTGGGCGGCAGAGCCTGGTATTAAAGAGAAAGGGGGGATGCAAAGGAGGAAGGAAAGTATACAGACAGATTGATTTTATAACTCACAGATGGGGCCATGAATGTTGCCAAGACAACTTCTCATGAAGATAAGCTATTATCAACATTAGTGATAGGTAAAAGGGCACACGACCAGGTAGCCTTTAGCAGTCACGCTACTTGGGCTAGATAACAACTGAACTAAGCAAACATTTCAGTGTCAGGCTACTGGCTACATAGAAATGGACAAACTTGCAGTATGCCAGAACAATTTAGGCTTACTTATACTAATGGATATGCAATGTGTATTTGTTGTAATTTAATAATAATAATAATAATAATAATAATAATAATAATAATAATAATAATAATAATAATTCATTGGATTTAGTTTTTAGCGCTTTTCTCTGGACTCAAAGCACTTTATACATTGGCTGCCAATTAGGTACACAACAAACAGACAGACAGCTATCACACACAACAATCAGTCTGGGTGATACCACAGCAGCCTCTCACCCAACATATCACAACAGCCTTTTTGCACACACAGATAGACTGACTCCAGTTCTATTGGCAATGCTTTAGTCAGGGCACTGATATGAGTATTAACCGATGTTTTTGTTGTACCGTTATGCTGAAACATGCATCTGAATTTAGACCCAAGTGCTTATCATGTAGTTATGTCCGATCCAGAAATAGAACAGACCACACAGAGCTAGGAAGCATTGAGCCTAATAAAAATGGTACAACAACCATTCTAAATAAATAAATAACAGTGTGAACGGTTTAAATGACATTTTTATCTTAACTATCACAGCAATAAATCAGTTACCGGCTAACCCTCGATTACCCATCTCTGTCCCTCCTATAGTCCTGTTTTTTCATTGTATTCTGAACCTGTAAATCTGTGGTCTATTTCAAACTGGATAAAAATGTAATTAATGTAGACAGTTAAAACTATCTTAGACTTAGAAACGAATATGTCCTCTTGTCTGTCAACAACGGGCATTGAATTGACTATGCATGCGTTTAGTTTATGATGAAAATATTAAAAACGCGGAGTCTTTCAATTACAAATAGGTCAATTCCTTTCATTGCTCTTTCAGCTGTTGCACTTAAAAATATTTATTCAAAGTCAAAGCGACCAGCTAAATAAAAAAGGAGTTTGCTAAACATTCAGTGGTTTAGTTACAGTGAATCACAGGACCACATAGCAATCTGTTTTAGTTGAATAAACAACTGACAGCCAAAACAACATTATGCAGGTCAAGGAACAACAACTGATCTGATTGCGTTACCAGTACCTTTATCGAAGCAACGTATTATGTGCAAATTGTTAATATTTGCGTCACCACTGTAACATTTACACAAATTCAAACAATAGAAAACGGTTCGCTCTATTTGCTGGATAAAATGCTTGGAATAGAATAGCGTACAATTAGGATATTATACTTTAAATAATATTTCCCAAAATATCAACATATGTTTGCTAGTAATTATTTCGAAGAAATATTGTAAAATTCGATAACGTAAATGTGTACCAATAAGAAACATATCATACAAAGCGACCCTTTCCAGGGAATAGTCGGGGACTACCCATGATATCCAAAAGGCAACTAACAGTGCATGACTGCCATTGCCACTGGCACGCACACATTATTAGTTTTTATATTATTACTACAAAAACATAAATCGATAAACGTACTTACCATGTAAAGTGTGAAGGGGAAACAAAGAAGGAACAACCAAATATAGAGATGTAAAGCATTGACAAATGTATTTTGATGGGGGTCGTAATACCATCCTCCCGTGATTGAAGCCCAGACCCCCTGCCTCAGGATCTGAAGCGTTTGAGACCCCATGTTTTATCCCCTTCGAATCCCAAAAGAAACGACGAAATAAACGGGGTGACACGAAGGCTAGTCGTCGTTAAACATGACAAACAGTGTTCTTTTTTCAGACATTGGCCTGAAAAGCTCCACTGCAGCCATCTTCTCTGCAGCTAGCCAGCTGGGGCACTGTTTTCAGTCCTCCAGTGAGAAGCCTCCTATCCCACCACGCCCTGCGTGCACTTTCTTCTTCGTCCCTTTTCACCAAGGCCGTTCAGAGCAGACTGCTGTCAAAGCATAAGATTCCATACGATTCCGTTAGCATTGCAAGAGTGTGTGAGAGCGTGCTTAACCCTATCCCGTTGGTTGAAGTTAAGCGATTTATTGTCACAACATCACACTTCGGGAGAAACCTGCTCAACAGGGACCTCACGTGTTGGATCTACAATCTTTCTTTTAAAACTGAAATGGGAAAACATTACTGTCTCAGATCGGAAGATGCATGCGATAGTCTCTTTAAATGTTTTTGAGCTCAATAATGACAATCAGCGGTCCTTCTTATTCGGAAACTGGCAGGCTACAATTTTTTTAATTTCACAACCCAGTAAGCTCTTATATCAAAGCCTGCGTTTAATTGTAAAACTTCTGGAATTGAATGCTATCAAACTTTGTTTAAATGGTATTCTTATTTATTCATAAAAAGAAACCACGTTGTTCATGATGAAAAATAACAAAAAATGAATGAATTTTTGAAATGGTAACAAACAAATTAGCCCGAATGAACTTTTCCACACAAATTGAAGCCCCACACAGGATTTTTGGCAAATTCAGTAAAGGTCCTTGAACAGTATATCATTGTAATCTAAATAGACACATTTCAATGATCTCAAAATTAAATTGTATGAAGTGGCAAAATACTAATGACCATACAGCCTAGAAAAAGTAGGACTTTTCCAGATTCTGCTTTAAGATGCATTCCATGACCTCAGCAATACAAATGTAAACCTGTTATTGAAGGCTGTATTCAACAGTAAACAAAGATTTGTACTGATGTCTGCATCTCAATACACTCTTCTTTAGAAAAACACTGAGGATACTGTAGGCCCTATACAAATATACCCAAAAAATCCAGTTCTTTTAAATTTGTAATATTAGGGTGGATGTTCTTGCCGCATCAAATCTCATAGACATACTCAAGTCATCAAAGCAGTCAAGCTTGTTTGTCTCTAACCCAACCCAAAAACTATTTGTGGAATCTGTGTATGAAAATTGCCACATTGAGTACTGTTCGTAGAGTTCTACAAATTTTTTTTCAATGTCTATTAAAGAAATATGTTTCACTGTGTCCTTGCACGTTTCTCAGGAGGTGGCTTGCTGGGAGGAGCAGGGGCCGTGGTCTTAGGGGCTGGCTCTCTTTCTTCCTGTTTCCCTGTTTCCGGTGGAGGTTCAGGCTCCTTTTTAACCTCAACTGCAAAAAAAAAAAAGGAAATTGAAGGGAAGTTAAAAGATGCCTGCTACCATTTATCAAACAAACATGATCAACCAAAAAATGGACTGCCCATTCACAAATGAACTATTACTGAAAGCTGCTGTTGAACAAACTATAAAACTATACCTGGAATGGGCTTCTCACCAGGCTTAGGCTGAAAAACATTTAAAAAATGCATTAGCTATATGCACATCAAAGAAATATGTTATGGCTGTAAAGAAAGAAAGAAAATAAACGCATAGATTCTGGGCATAGAGGGATTAGTGAGTTACATAAATACCTGGTAAAAGGTTTGGGGGAATTTTGATCTAAGGTCCAATAGAAGTGTGTCTACTCGCTGTCTCTGAAATAGTGAACTAGGCTCCTCTTTCTTCTTGGATTTTGGCTTGTTTTTTTCTGTATTACAAAACAACAATTTTCCTTTACAAAGCATTGAATTCCTCCAAATATTGACAAGTACAGCAGAAACTCGTCTAGAGAACCATTGGTGAAGGACTAATGGAGTTGTGGCATCAAGGATGTGTGAGTTTTCATTAGATTTCCTTTAAAAGATACTTCACAGATTTTCTAAAACAATATATGTTGTTTAGGCTAAATTAAATAAGTATATAGAACAGTTTGGGTTATTATACTTTGGGTAAAGTTCGGGTTGTAGGATCAATGTAAGTGAAATTCACATATTTTTCCGACCACCGGCATTTAAATAGTTAATCCATTTTACACCACAATGCACATAGATCATTGCCGAATCAAACTCAGAAGCAGCAAAGGCTCTCCCCTTGGCTGAAAACGGCGGTAGTTTAAAAAAATTCAGGAATGACGCAATAGAGTAATTTGCTCAACTCGTTTGACATTCTGCTGTTTGATTGCAAAATGCTAAATGGCAATACAATGTTTAAAATACAACATTGGTATCTGATGAAATACATATCAAAAGATCGAAAATGGGTGAACTATCGCTTTAACTACATGAGATATTTTTACTTCAAGGACATGTTCAGAATGTGTCCAATACTGAAATATTGGCATGGCAACAGATACTATTTACGGTTTACCTTTATTACATTTTTAGAGAACCAAAAGTGAGGTTAAATATTTTGTTACAACCGGGTCCTCAGAATAGCAAATGCATACATGATGGCGCAAAAAAATAAATTGTTTAGGCTTGCAATGGTTTCAAAGCCTAATGTTAAGAGCAAGGCCTAGATACAGTCCAATAACACACCTCTTTCTTCCTGGTCTTTAAAGTGCCACCAGTATCCTTTGGATGGATGATAGCGACAGTAAGACATAGCTTCGTCAAATGCAGACTGGATGCCATGGACAGCCGAAAGCTACAAGGAAGAAGAATAAATCTGCATTAAAAAGGCCAGTCTTCACCAGTTCAACTGGTAGAATTCCTTTCTTATCAGTTAAACAGCAGTTACAAAACAATATAAAGTGTTTGATATAAACAGGTAGGTTGAAAATGTAAAAATAAAGTTAGGGTTACCACTCTGGAGCCAATTACTGTTCCTAGGTCTGGGGCCTGATACACCACTCCTGCTATGATATAGTAGTCTGAAAAAGGTATAACTTAGGAAAAGAAAGTAGAATTTAGATTTCTATATGAAAATATTTGTGCATTTTAGTACAATATATATTGTTTCAGTATCTTGTCAGAGATATTGAGGGCAAACCTACTGTGTGAGTTGGCGTCTACTTTAAAAGACAGTGCTTTTTGCAAACAATTCACCTCAAATCCTATGACAAGCAGACTAGAAAACCAACTCGACAGCTTACTTTTGACCACCAGCACCTGAGTCATCTAATTCAGCCAGGTGTTTTAATGTCATCTGCAATAACAACCAGGATTGGCACGAATGCCTTGGAAAAGAATCTGCATCACAGCAGCTCACCTTGAGTAGGGGACTGTCTTTGCTGTTTCCGGATAATATAAAGAATAGGCTCTTGAGCATGAAGAAGGATGTACTCCACCCCAACCATCTGACTGGTAAAGACATACACATTGCCTTTAAAAATGTACAGTTTTTAAGACACATTAGGCTGCAATAATAGTTGTTTAAGACAATTTAGCGGTAGCGTCCGTTATATTTCTATTTTAGTCCTGGAGATAGCTTTTGCTCCAACGATTATCTGGTCAAATGAACGTGCACGTACTTAAGATGCTCAAGGGTGAGCCGCTGCATCTTCACGACCTCGTTATTGCAAGTACGGTCGTAGAAGGGGTTGCTTCTCTCAGAGAAATAGTCCAGCACATTCCCTGGGTTGAGGATGGGCACCCAGCCACTATCAACCCAAGATATTCCAAGGAGGTTGTCTGAAATTAGGGTTCAACAAGTCAATACATATCAAAAAGGCTGGTCAGATTTGGCATGCCTCAATAGTATGCTTGCAATGTTCAGTTGGCTGGCACCTTATCAGGGGACCTATCCGTAGCTAATATGAATATATTAACGTAGATTCGATCTGACCAGGGATTAAACCTTTGCCTTCTAGATACTAATGCGAAGTCATACATGTACATTTTGTTATGGGAGATAAAATAGCAGATAATTTAATAAGTATATTGGCTACCTCTCAAATCCACCGACGCCATCATGTAAACAATTGGTCGCTAAGAATGTCCGTCACGTTACAAGAGTCGAAGTTTGATGACGTTGTCCAGAAATTCAACAAAATAACGTAGTTATTTCAAGAAAATACAAAAATTAGCTCAGTTTGTGAATAAGGAATAATGTATATGACTTGTTTAAAATATAACATTGGGGAAATATTTAATTGTTTATAAAACAACAAAAGACAATCAGATAGACACAAATGAGATGGACACAAGCAAAATGAGATCAGTTTCATTCCTATTTTTTGGGTCAAAGTTTCATTGAATGGCCATTAACTTTTTCTTTGATCGCATCAGTTGTTATACAATCGATACAATAATCATTAGACTTACACACCAATCATATCAAATACTGTCTTATAAGTACACTGAAACGACACTGCATGATCTTGATATGTCAAAGTTTCTTATAAAAATGCAAAATTCCAACAGACACATCCAAATCAACAAGGATATGAGGATCTCCATTCAGAAATGTTTTTGGTCAAGCCACCTTCAGCTTTTATAAAAGAAGAGGCAATTGCCTTGTTTTAAAAGGTAGCTTATGCCTACAAAGCCAGGAAATCTCCCTTACAATTAAGTTGCTTAAAATAAAGGCGTGAGGTTAAAAGAGAGCGCCTGCCTATGTAAACTCCTGTTTAAATTACATCATGCTGTTTAAATTACATCATGCTCTGTCATTGGGACCCCCGCCTTCCCTGTCATTCAGCAGTAACGGGCTCTGCGCTAAAAACGCGCGCAAGAATGCAAGAACGCGAGATAAGCTTAGTGACTTTTTATTAAATGTTTTGTGATTGTGATTGTCCCTCTTTATATGTGACAGTGAGCTAAACATTATTTTAGGACGGGAATTTTTCGAATCATATGTGAAAGACCAATCTAGATTACTAAATCATACAGTAGTGGAGAGAGCGCGCAACTAGCAGGCTTGCGCACTTTATACGTTGTACACTGTGAGGAAGCAACGGAATGCAGTAAGCAAATCGAAATTCTTCGGCCATAAGCTAAATTCTGTCTGGCAGCTCTAAATTTACGTCGGATAGATTAACAAACATGAGTTTAAGCCAAACGGAATTTGATGGCATTTCGAGAGTTGATGGTGGCACTGGCGGCAACAGCAGTGGTACCCAGAAGCTCCAGCAGTGTGCTCAGCCTCTGAGTAATCGGACCAAAGATGCACGATACCAGCAACAGCAGCAACACGGACGGCATCATGGAGGTTCGATGGTGAAACAGCCATCGCATTCGGAATCCGATGCTGTGAGACGCGCTCTAGACTTCAAGACTCAAGGCACCCAGTGTTATAAGGATAAGAAATATCGGGAAGCTATTGGCAAGTATCATCGCGCTTTGTTGGAGATGAAAGGATTGTGCAGGGTTTTGGGAGACCCTGATGCCGCTTCAAAATCGCCTACTTTACTCCCAAAAATCAGCAAGTCCACTTCTCTCACTGAGGAGCAGAAAGGTGCCATGGAGAATGCTGAGCTCGAATGTTACAACAGTCTTGCAGGTATATAAATACATTTTTATTTCTTCTACATTGTTGTAACAGAGTGAAACTCAAGAGTAGTCCACACAACATGAATTATTAATTGAGGGATGAGTCATTTGCAGGCTGTCCCTGCATCCACATAATCCCCCCTCCCCCTATCTTAGTTCATGGCCGCTATAATAGGCCCTAATCAAAAATGATACTCCAAGAGGGTATATATTTTCATCCAACCTGGACTAAGTTTTGACCTTAATGCTAAAACATTACTGATGTTGTAAGATAAGTCAACCAAAAATGTTTCTCGTGTCAGTATCTGCATGGGCTAATACTTGTTTAGGATTTGTTATAAGATCTATTGAATCATGTGTATCATGTGAATATATATGTCTATATATATAAAAAAAAAACGTCCTCTTTTGTTTTCCACTCAAGCCTGCCTTTTGCAGATGGAGCTGGTCAACTATGAGCGTGTGAAAGAATACTGTCTTAAAGTTCTTCGTAAAGAGGGGGAGAACTTCAAAGCCCTTTACCGCTCTGGTGTGGCCTATTACCATCTGGGTGACTATCACAAGGCCCTGTATTACCTCAAAGAGTCTCACAAACAGCAGCCGTCAGGTAAGATTGACATGGACATTCCTAGAGCGACACAATGTTATTGTAGTAGAAATCATATGGTGTCATCATGGTAGCTAAAATGGATGCCATTTTGTCTGGTTTTGGAATTGTGTGATTTTAATACAAGATGCATTATGAAGCAGATGCATGAATGGTACGAAGGGAAAAAAACGTTTGGTGTCTTTGATCCACAGACACCAATGCTATTCGCTATATCCAGTTAACAGAGATGAAGATTCGCCGTAATGCCCAAAGGGAGAAGAAAGACGCCACTTAAGCACCTTATTCTCATGACTCTCCAATCATCGTTTAAAACTTATTTGTGTGTCATCAAGACCCATGATTTAGGATCTTGGTGCAATGCAGTGTACAGTACATTTGCTTTTGCTTTGCACAGCAACCTCTTGCCAATGATGTGTGATTTATTCCCATACGCTTTTTATAGAAATATATAACAAATATTGAGTGTTTGCTGCCAAATTATGTGTGCAGATAAAAAAATAAATAAAGAGAGTTAAATGCACTGCCAGTCAAAACATTGCACAGGCCAACACTTGTGATTGAGTCAAGCTTGAGTAACTCCCACAGTGCAAATCAAGCTTGATTTTTGATGTGGGTGAATTTAACTGTACCTTTGTACAAAATGTGTTTACAACCGCATGTAATCACTGTTTGATCACTGACCAGTCTATGTCATATTCCTTTTTTTTTTTAAACTAAGGAAAACTTTTGAATCAAAAACTGTCTATAATGCCTAAATAAAAAGTGCTTATACTAAACAGTGCATTTTGACAATAGTAGAATTTGACATATCGGTGTTGCATTTTGAGCACATGATTGCTAGTGCCATTTAAAATACATATCACATTGTATAATATAGTTTATATGAATTGCAAGAGAATTTATTGAGTAATGCTATTTGTGTCTTGTTTATTAATGCACAACAGAATTTCATGCACAGCATTAAAAAATATATGTTTACTTGTGAAGTATTTGTGTAATAAAGGTGTCCAATAAATAAAATTGACCTCTTATCTTGTTTTAGTGAATTTACCTTCTTTTAGAATATTAATTTGACATGCAGATTAAGAACTTTTATACATCATATGGTTTGATTTATGTCAACGGCGGCTGTTGAAGATTTGTTCATATTATCATACATTTCAAATTTTTCTGGGCCAAAGAATGATATTGGATCTTTGTGGTTTCCATGGTGTGACTTGATTGTGTCTAAAGTAAGTCACTGGGAGAGTAATGGCTAAACTAATAGTGACACTTGTAGGCTATCGATAATGAGGCAGAAAGGTCGAAAGACATTGGAAACGTCTTTTTTTATGATTTAGAAAATGTGCTACCTCTCTGATATTCACATCAACATGGGAAAAAATCAAAGGAAGTAACATTGGCTTAGTTAACCGTTTACTTTGCTTTTACGCAAATCAATACAGTGCTCAAATGCAAAAACAGTACACTCAATATTGTTCGTTCATACCATTAACATTGAGATCAGCTTATTGGTGGAAATAATTCCAAAATCTAATAATACAGTGCTTCCTACACCTGGTAGGGATATCTTTTGCTTGAAATAAAAACAGCACCCTTAAATTGCTCACTCTCCACATGATCACACTTTAAAAAACTAAAGGGATTGCATTTAGATTATTTTGAGATTGAATGAATACTTAATCGGTGGACACAATGTTCTAGAGCTTAGAGGCCACTTGAAAGTTGAGAACAGGCGGACACCGGGTTTCAGTCACACTCTGTTAAAATGAGAGAGCAAAAATATATCGACCAACAAAACCTAAATCTGAAAGACAGAGCGTTCCATATTATAAAATTAAAGATAAAGACAATTAATAAAAAGCGGGGGTAAACTCGGGGATTGTGCAGCTGAGCATAATCAATAATCTCCTCAACAATAATTTAAATGTGCCGTTTTTTTAATCTGAAGGCTCCCACACACCGCCTTAAACTGTTTAGAAGTGCCTTGTGAACAAAACAAACAAGTAAGCAAGCAAATTAAATAAAATATAAATAGAACAACACTAACATGGCTTAAAAAGCAAGGCATTCAAAAATAAATATAAAAATAAATACAATATAAAAAAAATAGACAAATTGAATTTGTGCAAATTCATAATTGATCAAATAATATATTTCAAGTGCCATTGTAGCCTGTTTTAGCTGTGTGCTATTCAAGACCCATGCAGCCATTTGCATACATTACACACACATGAATCCATTTTCCAACCATATTGAATAATAGCTTATGAGGCAGGTCATCTACAGAGTTATTCACATGTTTTAGAGGATTGACAGACAGTCTGAGAAATTGTGAAATTATTGGTTAAATAGTTTATAATTAAAGGTTTAAGACAAAGCCAGGTCTATCGTTAGCATAATGTTTCACTGTGGGGTGGCGGTGCAATATGAGGAGCTCATAATATCCCTTTATTGAGGATATTCCATTGAAGTGTTAAGTGATGGCAAGTGATTAATAAAAAACAGACACAGAGAGAGATAAAAAAAAACGTGGCTACAATAACCTAAGCGAGAAGTGCACGACTTGGGAGTCGAAGAAATTCCAAGTGACGTCAAGATGTAACTTCCAGCAAAATTAGAGATGATCACACAAAGTGTGTAAATCGTCTTAAGCCATAATTGAAAATTATTTAACCTAGCTTTACATTCACAATGCTGCCCAAAAGTGCACTTACTAAAAAGCACAACCTTGAACTTCCAAATTAAGAAAAGAAACTTAAAGCTTTGTGATGTTATTGGTTCTTTAAAGTACAATACCAGTCTATGCTTTAGTTGGTGCATCGCATCTGCTTTGCCTTGCAACAAAAACCTTTACAACATGACCAATGACATATGACATGAGGGCATCTATTTATGCACGAGAGAGGACCAAAACAAAAGGATCATTCAGTCAGTTGATGCATTAACAATCCGACGCCTGATCTTGGGACAACTTCACTCTTTATGCTGTTCCCATAGAAATCTGTTGGTTGGAAGGGCTGCACTACTGAAGGGAAGAAAACATAGTTAAGACCAAAATCCTGGCCTATGGTGGTATGGTGAGTCTTTGGGAAAATTGGGTTCAGGCTTGCAAAGCGGAAGAGTCCCATCACGGCACTGCCCCTCGTCTTGCCTATCCAGGAGGTTGCTCATTCTCCTTGGGGAAAATGACTTCGACGCCTCCATAGGGGTGGGTAACACTGCCATATCTCCCCCAAACTCAACAGTGGGAGGGGTCTCTGTACTAGAGGTGCGAGCAGGGGAGTCTCCGCTACTCAGTCCATTTCCTCCCCTTCCTCTTGCATCCGCCCAGAACACATCGCAGCGGGCCCGAGGCGAAGGACGCGGTCGCGCTACAAAGTCCAAGGTTTTTGGTCGCTCGGGAGCGCAGCGGCGACGGGGTGTGGGAGGGAACACTACGTTTGGGTCAGGTAACCGGGGAACCTCAGAGCCATCTTCTTTTAAACCCCTGAAACAAGCTTTTGGTTTAAAGAGAGAGAGAACATATTTGTATTAAATGTTTGATCACATTTGATAATATAATATACATTAATACAAAATAACACATCATATTATATCATATGATCTTTTCAAATTGATGTTATTGAAAATGTACCTGCATTCTCTAATGATGCTTTTACTGGTGAAGGATTCAAGTTATGTGGGGGGCAGCTTCTCTTAATGGCTCCGTCAGAGGGAGTCCGATGCAAGCTTCGAGAGCAGCTCGGGGCGGAGGGTATATGGGTTGGGGTGAGGGACTGGCGGGGGTGTCGCTTAAAGCTCTCCAGACGAGTGTTGACCAGGGGGTTGAGTGGGACTGACGGGGGCTGCGGCTGGAAGACAAGAGGTTGACCAGGACCAGCTTGAGGCGAAGTGGGGCGGTACACCAGCAGCTCCTCGCTGTCCGAGTGGATCAGCGAACGCGTGGAGTTACAGTCCGACACGGACGAAAGGGACATCATGGTGAAAGAGGAAGGAAGTCCTCGCTCCGGCAGGGAGGGTACGGAGGGTTTGTGTGGGCTTTCCCGTCTGAACAGCTTACTACGTGTCGGAGGACTGGCGCTCCGTCGCTGGCCCCCTGCTCTTTGAAAGAAGCCCTCCCAGCGCGTCTTGACGTTCTCTTCGGGCTGGGCCACAGTCAGCATGTCAAATCCCAGTCCAACGGCCGCCAGCAGGGAACCGCAGCCCAGTAGAACCAGTTCGGAGCGCCGGGCCCCTCCAGGACTCTTCCTACTAGGGGGTGTTTCTGGGGCCTTGATGCTGGGACAGTAGTCCCCTTCGTCGCCCTCGGCGCCGTGGCCATCTCTTTGGAAAGGGATGCAGAGGTACGATTGGCTGGGAGAGCCACCCGGCTCTGTGTTGTAGCAGTAGTCTTCATTCTCTGTAAGAGGAAGTGTGGAATGGGAACAGAGGTAGACAGACGGCACATATAAGGGAATGAGCAGCACAATGGAATAACACAAAAATAATAGAGGATATTAATTAGAGATAGAGTGATAGTGAGGGTTGTGTGTTTTTGTTTTGTTTTAGTTGGGCATAGAACGGACTGTTTAACAAAAAATGTAAGTTCTGCTTTCGCTATAAAATTATGCTATACAAGCTGCGGTTATTAGCCTACATTGGAAAATATGATTAAAATTTTTCTTAAAATTTCATTACTACAAGAAAAAATGTGAATATATAATAAGTATGCCACAATGTCAGCTTTATTGACAGCAGTATGCCTTACCCATCTCCACCAGGCTGGGTACTCCTGGGACCGCTGGGCTGTGTCTAGGGGATCGTCGTAGGTTAGGGGCACTGCAGGACCGCTGTCTGCTCCCTGCCTCTGGTGTTGCCTTGGTGCTGACACAGACAGAAAATGTGATAAGTCAGATAAGATACATTTTAAAGGCATGAATGCACGCAAAGATAGTGTAGCCACACAGCCATTAAGGGGTTTAGCATTGACTAAAATGTGCACTTTAAAGGCACTTTGTAAACTTGGGGGGAGGAGGGGGGGATAATTCTAAGCTGAATTCCTATTGGGGTATGGTCTCCATTTTTTGCTGTATGTAGTAGTTCCTGAAGTGTTCTCTATCAACCACTTACCTTGCATCAGCACTGTGCTCCCTTTGAGGCCCTGCCCCACGCGATCTGCCCTTCTTCCTGGAGCCTTTCCTCTCTTCCTCTTCCTCCTGTAGAAACCCTGTGGTACGGCCCCAGGCATTGCATCCCTCCCCTGGGGTCACTGAAAGTCAACGAGAAGTGTAACGGAATTAAATACACTACTAATAATACTAAATAACTAAATATATTTATGTTTTACAAATAAGGACATTTGGTGCTTACGTTGGATGGCCCTCAGACGAGGAAGAAAAGGTGGACTCATTGGTGGGCTGGAACCACTTCCTAGAAAACTTTTGCGGCGTGTGTCATGCAAGGGAGAAGCTTGCACTGTGATTTTGTGTTGAAAATCTGTAAAGGTTGACCCCCGGCAGGTTTAATAATAAGTTACATATAAATTGAAATGTTTCAGATGAGTTTACAAATTAACTCAAAAAATTTCCTAGGTCTACATCATTTAACTAATAAAAGCAAAATATGAAATAACCTTATTTATGGTAACAACATATTTCAAAATAATTTAGTGAAACATTTTATGTTTTCCCATTGTACAACCATCACTGAACTACCTGACGGAAGACTGATTCTGTTGCCGTCCTTGAGTTTGAGGCGGCTTCGTCTGAACTTGCCCTGCCTGCTTTCCACGCGGGGCTTCTCCTTGTACAGCTGGTGGATGATGACGTTGAGCTCCCGTTCCAGGATGTGGATCTCCCGCTCTGCCAGCTCCTGCTCCCGCCTCCTCAATGCCTCCTCCTGGCACTTCTGCTGGAGCGCTGCTCGGCTCAGCTCCTCCTCCCAAGAACGCAGCTCCTGGCCAGGTCAGAGGGAGTAAAGTATAGAATTAAACGCTTACGTTTTTAGGGGCTTAAAGTATACACATATGTTATATATTGTCCAGTAAAAATAACCTGAAAAGATTGGACTCTGGAAGGAATGAACACACTATGTAATTTACAAATGTATGCCCGTTTGCAGTACGTCATAATGTTACAAAGTCTTTCTCAGTGAAATACATATTGTGTCCTTTTGACAGGTATGCAATGCAATCATAACCATATTAATTACTCCGGTGGTACGTGTGTCATAAGTATCCAATCCGGAACAAAGCTATGAGCAGGACTAGTGACAGGCAGGTCGCCTCACCTTCTCCTTAGCCCTTAAGTGGTCGAACATTTCCTGGATCTCCAGTTTCCAGTCATCCTGCAGACAGTGGAAAGATTCTGGTGGCATCTCAAAGAAGCCTGACTCCTCAATAGCTGTCAGTTGGTCCAGGATATTGATGAAGGGAGGTCGAGCATGAGAGTCTGAGCTCCAGCACTCTGTGGCGAAAAGGGAACTAATATGTGTAACTGAGCAAACTGATATGTTGTTAGGTACTTTTAATATGACGATTTTATTTCATGTCCATTGTACAAAAAATGGCACCCAGTACATATTTAAACAAAATATGTTTGAAAACCTTTCCATTACCCAAGATTGCTAAAAGGAAAAAAATGTCATGGTAAAAAGTTGCATATATTTTGCATTTATTATTGTCTATCTTACCTTCCATAAGACGTGCAAATGGCTCTGGACAGGTTGAGGGGATGGGTAGAGCCAATTTATTCATCGCCACTCCATATGCCACTGCTAAACCATCAATACCTCGGAATGGCACCTCCCCTGTAAGTAACTCCCATAACAGCACCCCATAGCTGAATTGTAAGAAAACAATGACAAAAAACAAAGAAGAATTGACACGCAAAACTTTTAGATCAGAATAAGATACTGAACATTAAACATGGTTGGGATAATAGTATTTTTAGCACTTGACTTTAGCAATGTACATTTTGTAGGAAATACGTAGCAGGAAATAAAAACATTTAAAATAGAATTGATTGAAAAAGTCACATGACAGACAGATCAGACAGGCAGATACTCACTACTAAACAACAAAACAAACTAAACAATACAAAATGGAACTGCAAACATTCTCTCCTCAATGAGATGACAAATAAAGATTAGAGGTAGAAATTCCAGCTTTCTAAACGACTAAATTATATTTAGACATCTTTAATCAGACAGAGGGGGTGAGTGGTACGCGGTTTTGTGTGTGCGTTCTTCTGATTCTAGCTCTGTGTGGGTGAAAAGACCAAACTTGAAAACTGACATTGGGTTGAAATACCCCAAGCCATCACTACTATCACCACTAACTTCAGACTAAACATTGCTTCCTCTTGACTCTTAACCACCACCCTTTAATCTAATTTGGAAAATGAGCAGGGAGATCCAATAAATGGTCAGGAATGGCTGAGTTGGCCTGTTGGTAAATGCCATATGTGGACATGATTTAGTACTTCCTCATCTGCCCGCTCAGAGAAACACTGCTGCTCACACAGGACGTAAACCTTTACAAAAGAGCCTACTCTGCAGTATCTAAGATTCTACTCTTCTAATATATTTTGTTTTTAATATCAGTGAACCAAATTGGTAAACATTTTAAAACACAGCACTATGTGGAAAGCAATGATGGTTAGGGAAATTAATTACGTATCATATTGCCCAACATCCCTAGGAGTCTGCTCAACAACACCATTTCTGATGATTTGCATGCATGTGATAATGGAACACAGATATTTATGAAATGCAGCTGTAGAGAACCCTCCAAAATTGCTCAGCGGTCCACGTTTTCTGTATCTAAAGGAGAAACCAAAAACAATAACGTATTCTGCAGCAGGCGTTCCCGCACTGCCCACCTCCAGACATCGCTACCCTTGGAGAAGGTGGACGAGCGGATGACCTCGGGAGCCATCCACGCGTAGGTGCCCGCCGCGCTCATCTTGGTGGTGCAGTGCCACTCTCGCGCCAAACCAAAGTCTGTGATCTTCAGGGTCTTGTTCGTAAGGTCCTCCATCTCGACCCGCTCGAGGATCAGGACTGCCGTGAACGACGCAGAGAATGAGGCGGGACATCGAGGTGGGTGGGCGGTGGGGTTTCGATGGTTTCGGGTTTATTGAGGGTGGGGAGTTGGGAGGATGCGGAAAGTGTGGTTCGATCATTTTGGGCCGGGTGGATAAGGGATGAGAACGCAATAAAAGGGTAGGGTAAAATAATTGGGAGCATTACGATAGCAGGATGGCAACATGATGGAATGCGTAAGTAGGGACAGAAAAAAGAATGAAACAAGTAAGAGAGGAAGTGGTAAAAGGAAGGTTGTGGTAAAGAGGGAGGATAAAGGTCAAGAAAAAGAGACAGAAAAACAAGAAGAGAAAACCATGAGATCAAATATAGATGTATAAAAGAGAGCAGAAAGGACATTCATGTTATAGTAAGAAAGAATTTCAATATATATATTGTCTGCTAATGTGTCTGTGTGCCATAGCTCTTAGGCAGGCACAAACCAAACGGGGCATTACTGCAGACACATATACAGTAGCTGACACACCCTTTTTTAACTGGTACAAAGCAAGCCCAATTCACACATGTGACAGCACCACACATACTTCTACACTCAGCCACAACGCCAGGCCCTCTGCTGAGGTTGTGCCCAGAGAAGAGGGTGTGTCTGCTGGCCACGGTTATACTTCAAATATATACTTCATTTTAGTTCATCATGTAGAGTCTAATATTATAGAAGGGGTGGAAATCCCAATGGAAAATAACTTCAAACCCTGGCATATGGAGTGGGATAGTCTAAAGGTATGGTGGGTACTTGGCTGCCCGTCATTGCCTGTTATTTAAATTAAATTCACATTTTCAATGATCTCATGACTGTAGAAAGTCATGTAAAGGCCAAGAATAGAAAAGAGGGCTTAAAAAAGTAAAAGGTTATGACACAGCCTGGCTTACCCAGCCAAAACCATACAGGCATTGTTTCTAGTACAGAAGGTGCAACACATTATTTGGTGCAGCTAACCTACTCCTAGCACGTTCATACATGGTTTTAGCCACGCATGCAATTTAAAACCCATCAGCCGCATGCAAAGGGTTTGTGATCTATCGACTATTTACGGTATAAGTGGAGTGCAGACAGTGTCTCATCTGTACCCCCAACTCTCAGTATACATGAACATGTTTGATCAAAATAGATGGAGCTGAACATTAGATACAAAATACCTTCTAAATGTACAGAGTTAATTGTTTATATAACCCCAAATGATACAAAGTGGTATGCATGTACTGTACTCTCAACACTGTAGTTAACAAGTGTTGTCATGGGTTAGGGATATGCCCACAGAACCAGTGATCAGTTGCACTCAACGAAACACACCACAAAACAACCAATGACAGACAAGGTCCCACGCTAATATCAAAAGAACAGACCAATGGGAAGCAAGATGTTGTGTGCACACATTGCTTAAGTGTCCAATAAGAAGGCTAGGACAAAGCATTGTGCAAATCCTTGGTAATAGGCTTGGGGTTTAAGGGATCCCAGGACTTCAGCAGGACAAAATAGAAGATTACAACCCCTTGACAAACACACACACCAAAAAAATCTATTTTCTATTTCCACCCACATTTTTAAATCACCCCTTAAGTGGCGTTTGTTCAGTGACCCCTTACAATGATATGTCATACCCTTCCAGGCCACGCAGTGAAAATGTGAAAAAAATGTAAACTCTCAAGAATCCTTTGATAATCCAAAAATCTGTTACTTTTGGTATCAGCTCAGATTTTGTAAAGACACATCATTTGATCTAACAATATGAAAAGACTTTTAAACCTAGCAGTCTTACTGTTGCTGGACTTGAGGTCCCTGTGGATGATGGGAACTATGACGTTGGCGTGTAGGTAGTGCATTGCCCGGGCGATCTGCACAGCCCAGTCCACAAGCGTGCACGGAGGGATGCGTTTCCCCGACAACGCCCGGTTGAGCGGGCCGCCGCGTGCCAGCTCCATCACCAGACACAGGTTGGGCTCCTGCAGGCAGACCCCCAGCAACGCCATGATGTTAGGGTGACTGAGCATGGCAAACAGCTTGGCCTCCTGCCGCACGCTCTCCAACGTCTGTTCAGGATCCTCGTCGGGGTCGCGCCGCGCCGCCTTCACTGCCACTTCCGAGCCTCGCCAGATGGCGCGGTACACCTTGCCGAAGCCGCCCACCCCAATGATCTCCTCCAAGGTGAGCTCAGAGAACTCTATCTCCAGCACTTTGAGAAGGAGAGATGTAAGAAAATGTTAAAGTCACTCTGGGGAATATGGTTTTAGATGAGTAATGCAAGACCTTTTACAATAGTCAAGGGAATGTTGTTTTATATAGGAAAATAATGCCCTTTGACCTTTCTCAGTAGACTAGGGGATATTGTTTATACAAAGAACATAAAGACCTTTGACAATACGTTACAAAAAATAGTTTTATATGTAAGGGAAATTAACTTTTAGAATAAGAGATATGGTTTTATATTATGAAATGTACTTTTAACAGAGATTTTTTGGAGTGAAGTTAAGATGAGTGCCACTACTCCACTTTCATAATTTGTCATTGAGTGATGTTGTAAGTATGTTTTTTGTTAATTATTTCCTTTCCACTCAAAATACCTAAACCCTTTCTAATAGCATGATGTTGGAACTCTACAAGAATATATATAGTTCTAAAGTTTCCGATATGAATATATCAAGCTATCACATGGCCATACCTCAATACATTGTTATTGCTGCAATGTGGACTGTTTTCTTTGTTGCAAAGGGTCTTTAGTGGTGATGGTTTTTGTGGCCTACGGCTGTACAGGTTCACATGGGGAATTTCTGACAGTCTACTAAGCAGCCCGACCTTGATAAATATTTCAGGTGGTATGCAATGTTTAAGTAGGCCAATTGCTTCTGAGTATGACAGTTGAGAACGCTCAGCGGGCGGAAGACAGCAGAAGTCACGCAGTGTACCCAAACAACTACAATCGATCTCCATCATAATATAACACACTCTCTGCCCAAAAGGGGAGGTTTAGTGAATAATATGAATTATATAAATGTGGTTATGCAAAAGGTGTATGTCATCTGGCCTGTCTTGTTAAGGAGGCTTGTTAAGAAGGATTCACTCACAACTAAACCACACTTTTCAGAAAAAATCTAAAATGATCTTACATTTTAGAAATTATTCCATAAAGATGTGTCTGATACCTATACACTTAATGACAAAGTGAACCCTTTTGAGAATAATTCAGTTATTTTGAGTCTTATCTGATGTCTTTGACAAGATATTTAGATTTTCAGAAAGTATACAGCAGGCCATTATATTGATGATTATTTATAAATGTAAGAACACCACAGTTATTTATAAAATTATGGAACAGAAAATGTTGCTAGACCTTTATCACATTTGGACTTCTGATTTATGTGATACACCACGTTCCTATGGAGATATGCCAGAATGCTTGTAGACACTGGTGCAGCGCAAGAGTGTTGAGAATACAGCGCACAATGTGCAAGGAAATGCTACCAGCATAAGCCTATTGCATAAAGAAACGTGTGACACACTTTCTTATTTGACAAACAATAAAAGTATGATGAATAATGGTCTACATGCTGGCTGGCCCAAGGATACAGCACGGTGTTGTGTATAGGCCTACAAAAGTGCACTGCACTACCCTACCCATGACACTGCAGTTAACGTTGGTTTTATTCTGGCCCTCCCCGCTAAGCCTAATGCAATCATGGTGAATGAACATTGCTCGGCATATTCCATAACCTCTGCAGCACAATGGGGGGTACTCACGGTGCAGAGGAGGCACTGAGTATTCGCAGTGATGCTCTTCTGTTGTGTTCCGTATTTTGTCTGAAATGCTACCGATGCTGACATAGTTACACGGGAATATGCCAACCCTGTCCTCTATCATACCAGTCCACCATCCCTCATCTCCAGAAACCAGGGAATCTTTAGAAAGAACCTCCACCAAGTCCCCCTTTCGCAGGCTGAGCTCATCCTCTGCACTGGCTTCATAATCAAACACGGCCGTCCAGTAAGCTGAGGTTGCTGGTCCTGAAGCCGGTGTAGCAGGGATGCCATTCTCTGGTGGTGGCCAGCATTCAACGTCTGTTTCTGTTCCATTTGATGAAGAAATGCACGTATTGGGACTCAGATTATTGTCAAAAGCGGGTTTGAAGACATCCATTGAGGCGATCCATAGGGGCGACTTGGATCACTGTGCAGGCTTGTACACCTGACGTGGGGCGCGAGTGACGGAGCGCCTGCATACAAAGCTGCGGCTGCCGCCGTGCACTATGTAGCCTAGCGGCTAATGCCGCAGGTATGTTGTTGAAAATAGCACCATTATGTTGCACCATTTACCTATATGGTTAGAGGTCCTTTAAAAAATAACAATATTTAGAATATTGATAGATCTATGCACAATGCGACATCCCTCCATCGTTGCCAGTCTCTGTGCGCAAGTGTGTTTATTCTAAGCCAATTGTGCCTACAGGAGAATCCGCAGCCTCATCTCCAATTGGCGAACAGCTACATCAATCACAGCACAGGAATGTGTCTTTCAGCGCTGTTTCTTAGGCCCTATGATATATATGAAAAAATATGAACAAGTGTTTTTCTTTTAAGTTGTTCTTTATTTTGATACTGACCAGAAACAAAAGAAGGAAATGAACAAAAACGATTTAATAAAGGTTAATTCCATGCTTAATTCCCTGAAATATATAAAAAATGTATTAAGCACTAAAAACACAAAAAACACTAAATAAGTAAAACATTTAAAAAGTCAAATGAACAATCCAACTTATCCAGGGGTATTATTGGAGGGTATGGTGCGTGTTAGTGTGCAAACGTTGGCTCCAATAATTGACAAGATTATAAAAACGATTTCTCTAAATCTATTTAAAAAGAAAATCCATAAAGAGGTTTGTCTGACTTGAGAAAGAGAACACACTTTAAGTGCAATCTTACAGTTGAGGTATTTATAGATTCTGATAGTTCTGATATAAAGATTTGTGTTCGGGGATTTTAAGATTCTGATTACCCCCCCCCCCCCCCCCACACACACACACACACACACACACACAACTTTTACACATTATTTTTAAACAATTTGATTAACACACGACCTCTTTATAAACTCAGATTTGTAAAGATATCTGGCTAACCCAAATATTGGTTTGACCATTAGTTTGACAATCATGATAATCATAATGAAAACACACACAATCACACACGACTTGCAAAACGTGGGCTGCAACCGTCACAGAGATTTTAAGAGCTTCAAGTGTAAATGGTAAAGAACAATCAACCATAGCGTAGTATATTCAAGACTGCTTAAGGCATAAAATAGCAAAATAAGAGGTGGTAGCAAAACATTTCAGAAAGTTTATTTTATTTAGACAATTGTCACTATGTGGATCAGAAAAAAAGCATCCCCATCCTTGAACATGTATAATTTTCCAGGTATACAGAACACAAGTGGGGGGGAAAAAACAGCATTTCTCAGCATGTAGAGTGAAATCTCATTGAAACTTTAAAACTCTGTCTCATAACAACATCAAGAATAAGCTCAACTCTTGTGATCGGAATACACAATGTATCACACCGATCCCATACAAAAAAAAAGTGTTGAGTGAAGTTTGTAGAACTTTAGCGTCAGTTACAGTTTTTAAGACTTGACGTTTTAAGAGAAATCAAATAGATCAATGCGGAGGCATGCCATGTACAGTCAAACATCAGTGTATTGGTGACAAGCGTGAAACGTGTGTTGGAGTGTGACTTCATCAGCAATACACAGACACAGGACACACACGCACGCACGCACGCACGCACGCACTCACGCACGCACACACACACACACACACACACACACACACAAACACTCACACATAATGAACAAACACTTCAGCCCAGTGTTAATCTCAAATCAATTCTTTTCATTTTGTGACAAAAATCAATACAAACAAATAAAAAATATCATAGCAAAGAAGAAAAGACTGACATTTCATTGTTATATTAAATGCATACTCTATTGTATCAAATAAGCCTTTATTTTAATTTTTTTACTTTCAAATCTAAAGAAATCTAAATAAGGTATACTCAGAATTTGGGGATGCATTGCAAAACTACTTTTTAAAACATTACGGAGATTTTTTCAGGAGGACAAGCTCGCTTAACTGAAAAACGTCATTACACCAGTTTAATTGAACCTTCCATTGTCATTGGCTAAGGCCAGTACTGTAGGGCACCAGATGCCATCATGTGATTGATTCCTCTTGACATTGACAATTTCTTTACCCAACACACCCATAATGTGTTCATGTAAACTTGCAAAAAATAATTATGTACACAACTTGTGTTTGTGTTCCTGCTGGCTCAGCGGCTGTAGGACCTTATCGCTTTCTATTCTGAGAGAGGCTCCAAAGAAGGTGCAGTCAGGTCAGGGGCAGATATTGAGTCTCCATGTTAGCCACTGGACACACAGCACACTGTTCACTGTAAGAAAATATTCAGTAAGGTGAAGAGTGAAAAAAAGGCTGACCAAAGTAAAGGTTAACCGTATGGGCTGTAGGTTGATATCCCCCTAGTGGTAGTAGTGTGTCACTGCAAGTTTCAATCATCACTATTGGATAAAAATGTTGTTGCATTCCACGTCTTTGGTAATCTTCACTGATTTAGATTTGCCAATCATTACTGATTATACAATAACAATTTAAGAATATAAAGAAAACAATATAAAACACTAACAACTGGGAGGTTTAAATCAATATGTGTATTTCATCTTTGTGTCAAGAGCATCATTAAAACAAAGCACCGGTTTTATATTTAACAGTGTTCAATAGCACATTACTGAAAAAAAAATAAAACTACCTCCCTCCCTAAAAGAAACACACACAGGTGGATATCCAGTCAACACTGGACACGGAACTCATCTAGTTGACGCGTTTTGTTGTTGTATTAAATTAACAGAGTGAAGAATAGTTTGACGTGGGTCGTGAATATATAACTTGTTTCGTATCTAGCCTGTTAACTAGCTGCAAGCGCAGCGTCTCCCTTTACAGGTCCTCTTCACAGTCCAATGTCTTCTATTTAATATTGGCTATTTTTGCACATCTACAAGTAAAAGTCTCCATAAATAGAACTATACAGCAAAGTGCACAGAAGGAACTGTATAAAAATATTTCAGAATTTCTTTGCAGCAACACATTTTTTTTTTTAAATTACTGATTCAAAATGTGAAAACGTTTCCGGTGAGACCAAGATATTAATAAATAAAATACAATGCCATACTTTAACGAGGCAAGATATATATATATATATATATATATTTATATTTATATAACTCTTAGAAATGTGAAGACATCGTTTCTAGTATATGACTCCAAACTAAAGCCACAGCGATCCCTCTGAATGTGACCACATTTAAACAAATATAATCAAAATATACAGAAAATATGGAAATATATTATATATAGATACGTGTATATTGTTACGGGAGTAATGTTCAGTGCAGCTTGATAACCGTTCTCTTTTGCCTTCAGTCTTTCAGTCTGTTTGATGGATGATTTGCCTGCCAGAGCGTGTTGGTTGTTCCTTGTGAAATCGGAGTGCTGCCGTGTTCCTTGGTTAACTATGCAAATAAAAATAAATACTATGGAGTGCATTCAACTGTCACTCAACAACATAACTCCATTGTGATACAACCTCTTGTTAATCTTTAGCACGTGGATCAGAAAATAGTTTGATTCCTCTTTTTTTTTATATATTTTTATGTTTTTTATTCCATAAAATATTAATAAAAAAAAAGTCATTCTCATCAGTTGTTTGAGAAAAATATAGACCTCTGGTTAGTCCGATCCTTCCAGACTACGACCTTTGTATTTTCCAGTGGAATGCAGGAAGCCATCCTCTGTAGCTTTGAGAGCAATGACCCAACCCGAACTGTAAGAACACTCAAGTGGGGCTTTGAACACGCCTTACCCAGCCAGGGCATGCAACTCTTCAACAGTAGAAACAAGCCACCCATTCCTGAATGTGCTTAGAGAACAGGTCGAGAGAGGATGGGAGGACAAAGAGGGTTTGGGTGTGTGTGTGTGTATCAATACCACACCCTTGATTTACCTCTCTCGTCGTTCCATTTCCCTACAGACCAACTCCAAATTCCACATTAAGAGTCCCCTGTTGTTTTGTATTTCTTGAAGTTGCAGTTGATTTTTTATTATTTTTTTAAAGGTTCTGGAGTAAAATCTGAAATTTCTGGTTCTAGAAGCCTTCTATATGACAGTAAGCCTCCAGACTGGAGAAGAGAATATAAAGGAACCAGAGGCTGAAGAAGAAGGCTGTTGTGGCCAGTCTGTGGCCCCGGGGCCCGCCAAGCTCCCCTCCGATGTGGGCGCGGCGCCGGTACAACAGCACCGAGACCGCCAGGAAGGCCATGATGGTGAAGAGAGTGACGGAGAAGGCCAAAGAGCCTGCCTGCACCACAAAGGGCTTGCCTTGCATGTGCCAGTAGATAGCCGCCACGGACCATGCCACGCCGATGCCCAGAAAGACGTTAACCGCGTTGCTGCCTGTCACGTTCCCGATAGAAGCGTCCGCGTAGCTGTCCTGTACCGCTGACACTTTACTGGCAAAGGTGTCTAAGGACACAGAAGTAAAAAGGTTCATTAACTCACAGATGGGCTCAATTCAGAAGTAGCGATTCGTGTTTAATAACAAACTGAAAACGTTGCATCATAAACCTAAGGTAGACGAGAAGTTACCCATTTGCAATCGCTACCTTGTGACAACAGTGAACAGATGCACATACAGATACCCACGAAAACACGCACAATGCATTCTAAACATGAACCAATCAAAAAGAAACACGTGGCTGTTCCGCGAGGCTCACCGGGGACGGAGGTGCCGAGCGCCACAAACACCACGGCTGTGACGGAGTCCTTCAGGCCGATGGTGCAGCCAAAGTGGGACGCCAGGTCGCCGATGACAGCGGTGAGCATGCCGATGATGGCGATGGAGATAAAGAAGCAGGCCCAGCCGTTCATGAAGTGGGTGGGCGGGACGCAGGCGAACAGCACCTTCCAGAAGACGGTGAGGAAGTGCATGACGTAGTCGAAGCAGGACGGAAGACGCTCTTCCCCCGTATCGTCCTCTTCCTCATCTCCTAGGGACAAGTTCGGGCGAGCGGGGAGACCGTGGAGGAAGGGAGGGAGGAGGAGGAGGAGGAGGGGGAGGGGGGTGATAAAGCAATAAAAAGATGACAGGCAAAGAGGAGGAAGGAAGGCAGCAGAGAGAATTGAAGGAAGTAAAATGAGATAATAGGAAATGACAGGCAAAGGTGAAGGAAAGATGGAGATTGCGTTGAATGGACGGCAGAATAGAGAGAGATTAAAGAGAATTCAGGATGGAAAAAGAAAAGGGATGGGGTTGGGGTTTGAAGGATGACAGAGAGGGGAGGGCAGAAAACAATTCTTACTAACAATAGCCCATTGACTTGTTTTCATGTAGTGAGACATAGCTATGTCTAAACGCTATTATGTATAATCAACTCTTTTAATGCACCAATTATGTGCCAGTGCATCGCTGAACAACTGGAAGACTGAAGCAACAAGAGGGTATCACAACAACTCAATTTTATTCCTATTCCTGTTCTTTATTATCAAACAAAGAGACGCTTCCCGTTCCTCAAGTCTTCATCCCTTTGTGAAATGGAACTCAATACAGACAGCCTCTTTTTTTTCTCATGATGATTCTTTCTTTTACTGTGATGTTTGTCGCCAGTGCACTCACTCTCAGTCATTCATTTGACTTGGTGGCTGGGTCAGTTCAGTTCCTAGTCTAGCAATGTGACAGACCACAGTGCCCCCCCATGATTACAGGGCGCTGCTGAATCTACTCAAACTCACAGCTTCTCCACTCTCTTTAGGACAGCCAGGCAGGCCACTGTGGTGATTCAAAGTGTCATTCCATGTGAGCTGCATCCATTTTTGAGTGGGAAGTTCATGAAAAAATAAAGAGCGCTATTGGATTAAATATTTCAACACCAAAGTGATGGAACCCGATGTCTGGAAGCATTTTGGATGGCTGATGTCTGAGACTTCAGAAGAGGAGGCAGTAACGACAGGAGGGACTGGAGACTGTGCAGCCGCAGACTGACAGAAAGAGGGTGTGGGATTAACGTTGCTTTGGATGAGGTGGCTAATGGTTTGTTAGGAGATTGGAGGGAGCATTTTGAAACTTGAAATTGAATAGTTTTAAGGGACTCAAGAAAATGGATCGAAGCTTTTCCTGACACTGGGAACGTCTGATTTTAATGCATGTGGGAACTAATCTTGTAGAAGTAATAGGCCTATGACACATTTTACATAAGTCAATTCTGATATGGTAAACTGAGGGCAGATTTTATATATTGTTTTGTAATTTGACATGTGTTATATTTCACAGTTCAAAATATATGGAGATCAACACGGAGAGTCCATTCTGAGAACCTACATATATATATATGTATTCTATAAGGCTCTCAGAATGGACGTGTATATCTATATATGTATGTATATATATATACAGTACGTATACTGTGTATATATATAGGTATATGTATATATTTATTATGATTATTATTTTAGTTTTTTAAATTTTATTTACTTTTTATTTATTTATTTATTTGTAATTATTATTATTTTTATTATACATTTTTTTGTTTTTTTTGTTATTATTATTATTATTATTATTATTATTGTTGTTGTTATTTTACCTGCACTGACTGTGATGGCCTCCATGAACTGGTCTCTCCAGGAATTGGTGCCCACGACCAGAGCCAGGTTGGTCTTCTTTATCAACTTGTCCACTGTGTTCTACATACAACATGCACAAAATAAAAGTGTTCATTATAATTAAAAATAAAACAAGGATGTGAAGTTCACAAGGTTTGCCACATGATGGCAGCGGCATCAAATTTAAGACAGAGAGAAAACAAATCTGTGTTCTGTACAAGATAAAAAAATTAAAATAAAACCACATATGAAGCAGACACAATCATTGTATATCGACGCCGGGTGTTGAGATTGCGTCTAAGAGTAGAGCTGAGGTTGCCTTAGCTGTGATGGTAAATGACTGTATGTCCCTCTCACCTTGAACTCATAGGACTCCTCAATAATAACCTCCAGCTTAGGGTGTTCCCCCAATACAGGCTTGCCCATCTCTGCAATCCGTTTGGCTTCCTCATCATCTGATGACAGCTTCCTGTCTGGTACATCTGCAGGGAGGGGAGGGGGAGCAGGAGAAGGAAAGGGAGGAGGAGGAGGGAAGAGAAGGAGATAGAAAGAAAGGAAATGATAGTAAGATGGCTATCCAAAAAAAAAGCTGAGAATCGTGATTTACATCTATTGTAACGAGCTGTAGAGCTTGTTCCTTCTCAGCATAAAGCTTAGAAATGTTCTTCTCATGAATGGTGCCATTCTTAAAATATAATCTTTGGTAATAAGGATTTTATACTTTAACTCTCTCATTATCCAACTGTTCCTTGCTGTCTTTTTCTTTGTTTTCGTCAAGTTTATATTTGTATGCCTCATTTAAGAGAACAAAACACAAACCCACTAACACACCAAATCCTTGCGAAAAGCACACATCTTTGCATGCTGTTAGTGAGTGGTGAAAAAGTAACACAATTCTGCACAACAAGCAACTAGTTCAAGAACACTTGATCTCTTAGTCCTTTGCTTTCCACAAAAACATACGCAACCCCTTTTACAGCACATACAAAAAGCCATTTTATGAATTTCATCTATGAACATGAAATCTTACAAAGTGGCAAAATGTATTCTATAAGGCTCTGTCGCGCGTTTCCTCGTTTTTCAGTCGGAGTGTGACTCCCCACTGACCCACCTGGTGCATAGTCCTTGTCATCTATAATTTGAGGCCCGAGTCCCAGCCTGCCACGCCGTGCTGACAACAAGCTCGCCATTAAATATTAACACTCCCATTAAAGATCACAGCCAAGTCCCCTTGATAGGACGATAGGACAACGTGTGAACGGAGGAGCAAGAGCAGCGTGCACAGCCGCACACAGTCTTCGCACACACACACACACACACACACGCACGCACGCACGCTCACGTGCACACACACACACACACACACACACACACACACACACACACACACACACCACAGATACACAAACACACAGATAAAGGCTACAGTACAAAAAAATACACATAAAGCAATATGCACAAAAAAGGCTGAGTTTTTTTTTGTTCTCTTGTGTTTAAAATATAATCATCCAATCTTTCTTCTGCACTATAAGATAGCCTACAACATGAAATCATATTCCATTCCTGGATTGGAAAAAAACAATGAATTAATCACAAAGGCAATTACATTTCTAATTTCTGAACTGCAGGTTTTTTATCTGGACTATTATCAAGTGTTTCACCTTCCTCTTGACATTAGAACATTATTAATGGCTACATGATTAATTAATCTGCAGATTACAGCATGAATCAATCATTAAATATGGGTAAAGGTCAGAAAAGGAACCTGTAGTGTTTTGAGAACAACTTCCTGCAGCTCTAACAGTATTTTCCCCTCGGAGATCTGTAATGCAGAGCCCCTCTGAACTTTTAAACGACTCCTAAAAACACACCTCTTCTGTCAGGCATATGTTGGCACTGTCTAATTGATTTCTACTGCTCTTGATCAGCTTATTGCCTCTTTCTTCTTTTAATTGTTTTTTGTATTTGTCAATGCTTCATTGTTTTTGCAAAGTGTCCTTGGGTATCTAGAAAAGCGCTCTTAAATTAAAGTAATTATTATAATCCTCAGGCCAGCGTGCCACTCCAGCCCAGCCCACTCCTACAGACCACGGCAAACCAAGAGTTGGTGTGTTCAGTGGGGATGCCGAGAAAAAAAAGAGAGAACTTACCTTGGGCTAACAACAGAGCTGTGGAAAACAGGGAGGCAGGAAAAGGGAAAGTGTGGCCGAGAAAGAGGAGGGGAAGAAAAGTGAAGAAGAAGAGGAAGGGGTGAGAGGGGGGATTGGAACAGAGAACAAATAAAATGGAATGAGCAGCAAAATGGAAGAACACAAAAGTAATAGCGGACATTAATTAGAGGTGGACAGATAGAGAGAGAGAGAGCTGTGTAAGTATTAAGAAAAGACACCTGGGTCTGGGCAGAATGCAAACTGTGTTGTATTGGACCTCAGTGAAAGTGGCGTGCGTGTGTGTGTGTGTGTGTGTGTGTGTGTGTGTGTGTGTGTGTGTGTGTGTGTGTGTGTGTGTGTGTGTGTGTGTGCGTGTGTGCGTGTGTGCGTGTGTGTGTGTGTGTGCGCGCGTGTGTGTGTGTGTGTGCTTGCAGTCAAGAAGATGAGAAATGTCCCATTTAGGATCCATACAGGTCTCTGAAAACAGTTTACTTGGCGTCATGATAGCCTAGCATAATTCCATTGTAATTAAACCTATTGCTTTTATAAGTGAACATAAGGACGGACAAACAGCAGTAGGATTACGAGTGGAAGTGCTGTTGGATCTCACCTTTTACCAACACATTTTCAATCACCATTACAGCAATCAACCGTTTAAACATCTATAAGGACCGGAAAGCCTGAAATCAGAGCATTTCTATCTAAGACGTTTGCCCAAAAAAGTACATACAAAATACGGTTGTCTAGGTCAACAACATGGGTCAACATAGTTTCAGTTGCTCTCGTTTGCTTTGTTTGTTACAAACTTTGTATAGGAACGTCCATTCCATCATTAATAATTCTATGGTCAGCGAAGTCATTAAGAATCCCAGGGCCTCTGGACAAAATCTACCATTAGTCTTACAAAAAACATGATTCAAAACCTTCCACATGGGCCGTCCTGGGCAATCCCCTCCCCACTCCGAAGTCTCCTGAGGACGGCCCTGTCTACTTGCTCTGCTGTAGATACCATAGCACCAGTCAGCTGAGGATAGCCGACGATAGAGGAACGAGGTCTGACAAAGACGACCTGAAACATCCCTAGGCTCCACCCTGGGCTGTGCATCGCACCGCAGCGTCGTGTCGAGTCGTTTGATTTGATTCCGTCCGATCGTTTGACATTATCCGGGTGTTCTAATGAGCGGCTGGCTCAGGTGACACACTGCGTGATGCCGGGGGTTGCCTTGGGTGCAGTGCGAGCCATGACTAAAACACGTTAAGACGAGGGAAAAGAGACTGAATGACAGGGTGCTGTATACATAGAGGGAGGAGTGACAAAGAAAGAATGGACAAGGGAGTGTCTGGATGCGGAAAAAAAAAAAGACTGAAGGTGAGAGAAAAAGAAAAAAGGTAGAAACAGAGTGTGTGCATGAGAGAAAAAGAAAGAGAGAGAAAGAGAGAAAGCTGTGATGTCTTTCTGCCTTAAGAGATTGAGAATGACTTATAAACGACTTATAAACCCCTTATGTATTCATCATTATTACTGCTTTCATTTATAAACAATTGCAATACATTTGCCAGTGAGGCAGTTATGTGAAAGGCCATAACTTGGACATAACTACACACACCTGCCTTCATAGCCGTCCCCACTTATTCAACCAAGCCAGAACCAAAAAAAAAGACTAATCGACCCGTTATTGTTCAGAGGCAGCAGATCAACTGTGTTAATCAAACGCTACTCATCTGTTCATCAACATTAGTGTGTGCATTAATTGCCATGGGCGACCGGCTTTCATTATCGTTAGAACCATTTTCTGCCACGGCGTTCTGCAGTGGGCTGTGATCTAAAGCCCTGATGTGGGGCAGACTGATTGTTCCTAACCCAAGCAGCAGATGCTAATAACACTATGTCATTCTCTACGGGACCACTGAGGCAGCCCCACCAGACCAGCGAGCAGAGGCTGGCCGGCTGGATTCAACAGGCAGCAGGCAACACACTGCGTGTGGTTACTCCCCTGAATCCAGACAGGGGCCATCGTTTTACAGGCAAACAGAAGGCGCAGAGGGAAATTAAACCAAAAGGGTGTAATTGGAGAAGGGGGGCGGTTTTGCGGAGGGGAGGGGGTGTGGGGGGGGGGGGGGTGTTGTTATACGGTTATCATCATCATCAGCAGCAGCAGCAGCGTGTTCTCAATGCGCTTTACAGTCTAATCAGATCTGTCAGCTTACAAAAGAACGAGCCCCTTCTTCGTCGCTCAGAGTCAGCGTCTGAGTCACGTCGTCAAAAGACACACAGCTGCTGACTGCTGCCCTGCTCTTACTCTCTCCAACCGACTCTCTCTCTCTCTCACTGATTGTAGTTTTCCTCTGCTATCTAAAAACATTTTTTAATTGTCATTTTTCGAAGTTCTACGTTTCTATGTTTCTAATCTTAATAAGGCTATCTCTCTTTTTTTCCACAGCGCTCATTAAAACAGAATCATTGTTTGACTTCAGCCTGGCTATTTCTGTTAATGTGGCTGGGGGTGTAGATCTGAGATTGTAGGAGGAATGCCTGGCCCCGCTTGAAAGAAGAAAAAGATAAAAAGAAAGAGGGATGGAGGGCCTGAGGGACTGAGAGACCACATTGATAGAGGTATATACAGTAGATCAAGGCTTAGATGATGGCCAACTCTTTTTTTTATACAATAAACAGACGATCCAATCGGGTTCCTCCTGTCAGCCACACATCTCCTACAGTACAGAGGATGAGTCATCATTCTTCACGAACTCTGCCAGCTCCGTGCACAAACACACGCACGCGCACGCGCACGCACACACGCACACGCACACGCGCAAAGACACGCACACACACACGCACACACACACGCACACACACACACATCATACTGTGAGTCAAAACACTCTGTCACACATGTACACTACACAGTGAAATCTCCAGACAAGCTGTCTGTCTCTCTCTCCTTAAGCCGAGATGGCAAAAATAGCAATGGCTAGGAGTGGGAACCACAGCCACCCAGAACGTTACAATTAGTTATAATGACAGTTTTCATTGGTCTATTATAAAAAATGATCTTGCTTTGCCATACAACGGTGAATTTAATCAAATACAGGACATTACCATATCACAAAACTAATAAAAACAGATGATCAAACAAAGCTGTAAATGAGGAATACCTGATTGATACAGAACCAATGAAGTTCATTTACAAGTATTTTAATGAACCGGTAAAAATCGGATACGGTCCCTTCCCGTGTTTTTAAGGAAGAATATTTTAGTTTTCAAACAATGTAAGGTTTTTTGATATGCACAATTGGTTGGGGAAATGCAATGTAACTAAGTCATTTGTAACCAAGCTCACAAATACATGAATGACACCATAGATTGGCATGTAAAACTCAGTGATGCCGCCAACCAATAGAAAAGCAGAAAAAACATTTTGACCCTCCAACAGACCGTCCTTCTGGATGTGGCAGCGACACTTCTAATTGGCCACAAAGGCTGCTGCTCACACTAGCCAATTGCACA
>JAPMUY010003730.1:62500-67500 GCA_026901105.3 Galaxias olidus
CACCATCTCATTGACAAACACGTCTCACAGTGTCTAAAGGCCCCTGGGGTGCACATTTGAAGCCCTCAATATCCAATTATCACATGTAATATTAATGTCGACAACATCGCTAAACTCCACAATGAGATAGCTGTTGGAATACTTAAGGAGTCTAAGAAAAGAGGACCTAAGAGAAGCTTATGACTGGTGAAAAGGGAAGTGTAGCCAGGCTCGGGGTTAAAGGGTCATCAGGGACAAAGATGGCGGCCTACGTTAAGAGAGAAAGGCACACTGTGTGAAAATCTCCTCTTCCTTCCAGACCCAAGTTTCATTGAGATGCACTACACACATTGGAAGCTAATAAATACAGTACTTTTTTTTAGATTACCAATTACCAATCATCTTGAATCAATATCAAATTACTTACATGTAATAAAGTAAGCGTGGCCAAAACACGTGAAACAAAACTATGTTCTCTGTCACCTCTGTAACGTACTTTGGCGTGGGATGCTACCCTTCATTTGCTCTCAGACTATTTCTCTCTCTCTCTCAAGTTAGGTTCATACATTCCCACCCTGTCCCACACCCCCCTGCTCCAGAAGGCCCTGCTCTTTCACTCTTAGCCATGTCCCTCACGTCCAGGAAAATGTCCGGCTTGAGACTTTCTCTCTTTCTCTCTCTCTCTCTCTCTCTCTCTCTCTCTCTCTCTCTCTCTCTCTCTCTCTCTCTCTCTCTCTCTCTCTCTCTCTCTCTCTCTCTCTCTCTCTCTCTCTCCCCCCCCTCTCTCCCTCCCTCCCTCCCGCCCTCTGCGTCTCCCAGCTCCAACCTCAACTCAACAGCTCAATTTAAATCCATTACACCTGAGCCCTGACAGAGCGCGGCTTCCATGGAAACGGTTCCTAGACGACCGTCTGCTTCCAGCGTTTTACTCACGTGATGGCCGGTCGGATGGCGGCGCGCTGTGTTTATGACGTCAGCGGCCGTGTGTGTGTGTCGCTCGCTAAGTGACAGTCCTTCACCTTTGACCCCGACGTGAAATGAGAAGAGAGGCGAACCATTAATCATACCTGGTAGATGCTATAAAAGGACATTTTGTTTAAATGCTCAGCTGAGTTTTCTGAGTGATATTTCGGAGTGTGAAAGTGTTATTTTTGTTAACTTGCACCATTCATTACAGTTTGTACGATAAGATAATGTAATGTAAAAATACGAGAAATAGATCATGGAAAATGGTCCGCCCATACCTTGAAAAAGATGCTAAATATTACACTGGGTGTGTCCAAGAAAATGTTTCCAAAAATACCTCCAGCATTATATCTATTTTATAAAAAAATTTAAGGATAGGGAATCCACCCTTCTGAAATATAAATGTTTAGACGCTGCAGGAATCCAGGTGAGAGGGTTGGATAGAGGATAAGAGGGAAGCAGTGTGGAGGAGCAACAGAGGGGCTCAAGTGGGATTCAAATCACGGAGCTGTATTCACATCATCAAGGCCAGCCAGAGCTCTACAAAACGCAATAGTTTTGACCACTACATCCTCCATTGTACCACAGGCTTGTGATTGAGAAGAAATACACACACAGTTGACGTTCTAGGAATGTTCTCAAGCCCCGTTGCAGAAGTGGTTTACAGTGGTTGCCCACTCACGATCTTGTCCTTGGAGGAGACAGCGGTGCCACGCTTAATCATCAAATGATTCCAGATCTTCTCTCACACCTGCCTGCATTGTAAACTGTACCGAAGAGCAGCACTGCAGTTAACACTATCACATCCAACTCCACAATTTAGAGCTGAGGTAAGAAAGTATTCATCAGGGCTGTTATTAAAAAAGGACAGTGGAGGGGAGGGGGAAGAGGGGTTCTCCAACAGATATGAGATGCCGAATTTGGATATAAGACACTCAACGTGTTTCTGTTGCTATGGTTGCAAGAAAACGGCACAAGGGCAAAAGTGCCAGCTACAGAAATAGTCTTTGTGTGTATCTGTGGGGAGGGTTTTAGCATAAAAATGGATATAAAGATCTAGTGCAATCTCCTGTTTTACACCATCAATTCTAATTTAGCAATATCACTATTGAAGACATCTTTGCAACATTGGAAATACATTATAATTGTGGAGCATCACATTTATAATTTATTCTAAGTGTAAGCTATCTTCTTGCATGTTGCATTTCTTTTTCATTTTAAACACAAAGTGACACTTCTATTATTTACAAACTTACGTTCCTGTAAAGAAAAAAGCTCTCTCATAACAGTGCCGCCCGCGTGTTCTCAGTCGACCTCCACCATAGATCACATAGATATAGATCACATAGATCACACACCGCACTCCTCTCCTGTCACACATCCTGTTTCTGACCGCGTGCACGGCTCATCAAAATAAGTCATCCTTCACAGAAGTCAAAGGCCATGAATGCATGAATAGTATCGGGCTCCCATTTGAATTAGAGGTGTCCAACCGTGCCCGTGTGATTTCTCTGCGGTAAGGAAAAGGGGAACTGAGGAAGCCGTGAGTCGTGACATTGGAGCCACGGCTGGTGGAGCAGAGAGAGAAGGGAACATCTATAGAAATAGAACGCAGTAGATCGGAGATGTGGCAGGTCTGCTCCATTTTGTGTTCACCTTGTAATAACCCTTTGTAAAAAAAGATATTCAAATTATGTAAATGCTTATTTTTGTGGTTACCATTTCATTAATCATATATTTCCATGTTCTGATTTGCATAATTATAGTTTATTGATTACCATATTAGTCATAACATAATCATCTTAATCTTATACTAAGAATGCTAATACACTGCCACAGTTCATTTATAGAGAGTACATCATCCTCCTATGTCTAAACAGTTGCTAATGGCGGTTTATCATTTGTCACTTGATAATGATTCAAACTTGGCTTTCCTTACATAAGTGTCAAATCTAGTGACAAAGATCTATACAACTACACACTGGGCCCTTCAATAGAACACTGCAGAGGAGCAATCCAAGTACTGTTATGAAAGACACACACACACACACACACACACACACACACACACACACACACACACACACACACACACACACACACACACACACACACACACACACATATATATATACTTAAATACACATACATATGCAGGGCACCTGTGACAAGCTGCAGGCCACCTGTGACAAACTGCCCCTTCGGACAGTGCTCAAGTTTATGTAATAATCTTAACTCTTGTCTGCTCCTAGTCCTAGGGGAATGGTATCATTTCCGTCCCAGTCTAATTCGGGAACTCTCTTGACATATTAAAGTAATCCCTCCTGGATTTCAATATTAATTGTGTAATTTGTATTCAGACCGGAGCCTACTCACTTTTGGAAATAAGCCGGGTATGAACCCATAGTGGCTGAGAAAACAACAGAGAGAAAGGGATTTAAACAGATTTCCAGGGACTATCTGTGAGATGAAAAAGACAAGGAAACATCTATCCGCATGGATGCTGATGTGAGGTTCATAAGTCATGAACGCCAATTTCACTTCAGATCCCGACAATTTGAGAGGAAGAAAAAAAAGTGGTGTGGGCCGCACCGTGTGTGTGTGTGTGTGTGTGTGTGTGTGTGTGTGTGTGTGTGTGTGTGTGTGTGTGTGTGTGAGTGTGTGTCTAACCTCAGCCCTGTCATGTCTCGTCATCTTTGTTAAATGTTATGTGGTTATGAGGTTGAAGTGTGTACTGATCTTCCCTCTCGTTTCAGAACCTGCTTTCTCCCCTCGTGTGTTCCTCGTCAGGATAATTGCCTGCCCCGCCCCTTATTGGTGTCACCTGTGTCCACTTACCTCCTGTTTAAATAGTCCTTGTTTTCCATGTCCTGTGCCAGTTCGTCTTTGTACCATGTGTCAAGCGTTCCCGCGATCTATGAGTGTCCAAGTGCTTTTTGGTTTTGACCCATGCCTGTGCCATCGTCTTTGTTTTTGCCTTCTCCTTATCGGATTGTCTGCCTGGTTTTCTGACTGCCTTCCTGTGTACCGAACCTCGCTTGCCGATAAAACGATCTCTGATACACCTATATCCCGTCTGAGGAGTCCTGCATTTGGGTCCAGCCTTCCAGTGGTGCCACCAGGCATAACAAGCCCTTGAAAACATCACAATGAATGGAACAATAATTGGTAACCAGATTTAGACTTATGAAACAATACTCAAGGAAATCCAAAGCTAATTACAAAACAGCAACTAAAAGTTCTTTGTATCCTCATTACTTTGAGATGTATTATTTTTTTGTGTGTCACTGCACTAAAAAGTTTTTACTTGAAGAAAAAATAAGTCCACTAGATGAAAAAATTGGACTGTCAGATAAGAGACCAATCTCAGGGAGCTCATGAATCAGTCAAAGTCACTGAGCTGTCGCCATCTTTCTGTCCTTGTGGAGATGATTTTATATTCTGATCTAATCAGCTCGTCTGGAGCAGGTTTGAGGTCTCCGGTGTCTCTCCGGCTCCAGCTTCCTCCTCCATCCCTCCATCCCTCCATCCCTTCATCCCTCCATCCCTTCATCCCCCTCTCTGCCTGCCAACAGGTGAGGCTGCTCCTCCTGCCGGGAGGGACAGCTGCTCCTCATCCCTCACTCCCCCCTTCTCTCTTTCTCCCCTTCTCTGCCCGGCCGCTGCGATTTGCCCCCTCCACTTCTGGCGGGCCAAGGGCAATGACGATGGAACGAGAATGACAGACTCAACAGCACCGGTTTGAAAACTTTCTCTGGCGTCTTTTCTTTTTTTTTTTCTCCTAACGCTCGTGAACAACATCTGTCTGCTGTGGCCCGTGACAACAGGTTGATTGGGTAATGCGACGTCTGTGTCCGTCATGTCCCCCCAGCTCAAATTTCCGTGGCGTCTGAGTTTCCGCCTGTCACCCTGTTTCTATTTTCACGAGCAAGGGCAAATCTCCCCAGGTTCCTGGAGAGTGAGTGATTGGTGGGAGCCACTGGGAGGTGGCTTATATGGCACGGATTTGCAGCTCAGCAGCTGCTAAGAGGTCTCCTTGGCCTGTGGAAAATGAA
>JAPMUY010003730.1:72500-80000 GCA_026901105.3 Galaxias olidus
CTACTGCATACAATTCACGGATAATAGCAGAGCCTGATTTTTGTTTTGTTCCCTAAGATTAAAACTTTCTAAAAGCCTAAATAAATCAATAATGTAATTTCACCCACAGCAATTTGCTTGCATTTTACTTACTCTGTAAACACACAGACACAAGTGCAGTGAGCCGACGGGCCTTTACAGAAGATATAAGTAGCTACCAGTCTAGCTGTGTACATATAGAGAAAAACACACGCTTTTACATAAGTAAGTATATTTGTGAAAGAAAAGATTTTGGTAGATAGAGAAAGATAACGATTCCTCTCGACACACTAAAGGCTTTCTAAATTTTACCTTGCATGCAAGAACCATAGCGTTCTTGGACACTGCCTTTTTGATGAAGTGTTTTGAGGAGAACGGTTGTTGGTGGTACATGTGCGGTAATTTGGTGCAGCCAAAGTCACAAATGCCCTCTAACATAACCATTGACAGTGAGCAATCTGGATGCACACTTAGGTGGTTTAACGTATGGGTGTCATGAACAAGAACAAAAAGGTTGAATAGGGAATTTGCAGAGTGCAGGTCAGAGACAGAGTGAAGAGAGGTGGACAGGGATAATAGAGATAGCAGGTGTTGGTACTGCACCTTTCTGCAGGCTCATGTCTACCATGCGTGGCTCGGCCAGTTCCAGGAAGAAGTTCTTGTTTTTTTCGTACTCCTCATCGTCAATAATTTTCACATGAATCAATTTGCTGCGAGAAGAGAATGATACAGAGAGAGAAAAAAAGGGAGTGAGGAAGGGAAAGAGGAAGAAAAGGAGAGGAAAAAAAGAAGAAAAGGTTAATTAGAGATGAAGAGAAACAGGAAGTTGCGCGGTAAGTGGGATTAATAATCAGCGTGGAGGAAAGGTTAGAAGGTGAAAGGTCAGCTACCTCCTCGGCAACAACCTCTGGGGCTGGCCTGTCATTGGTACTCCCAGCACCTCCCCTCCCCCCATAAAAAACATTCAAATATTTAAATTAGCTTGTTTTCCGACATGGCTGTCATGACAACACGATTTATCAGGCCGCCCAATGGACCAGATATGGGATGGTGGACCGTGGACTCAACTCCCTGCCACTCCAGAGCCACTGCGGTGCCTCAAAGGACAAAAGGACTCACTGGACTGAAAACGATGTCGGCACGGCGATCAATCACGGTGTAAAAATGTGAAAACGCCCCATTTCACAGAGGCAAAAGGTGAGCGTACGATAACATAACAGATGTCTCGATCTAAATCAATGTTTATACGGTGAGATGTTTCACTCTGGAGTCACTCCTTCCATCACTGGGTGACCGAGCCGACCCACGCAGTACAATAGAACAGTATGAGTAGGTCAGCCATCTCTGGAGGCCAACACAAGACGGAAAAGAAGAAAAAAAAAAGGTTTATAGTTGTGTTTATTAGTCTGAGTAGAAAACCTCCTGTAATGAAGTCAAATGTCTGGAGGGGGAATGCTGTGTTTTTACTTTTTTTTCTTTTTTTTAAGAGCTCCCTGCAACATCATCATCACACACGCCCAACATGACGCCTCGCTGGAAGGCTCCAGCAGCTGCGGCCCACAATGATCTTGGCTATTGATCCATTTAAAGAGTTATTGACGGAGGGAGAGAGGGCAGTTAAGTGGTCAGCAGAGATCATGACGCCTCCACGAGGTCCACCATCTCCTAGTCTGATTCTGAACTCCCAAAGGGAGGCACCGGCTTCATCCAGGGTAATGAGATTCATTCACACACTGGAGTGATGCTCAACGGACGCAACAGGCCAATCATGCATTCATCCTACGGGATTCACATAATTACCACATGCACATATCTTCATAGATTGTCACCAAGAATATACGACCCAGAATTGACAGATATTTTTTTAAGCCCTAGTCCCATGCTGTGCCTGCAGTGAAAAGGGAGTTGACATTTGAGTCAAATTAAAAATGGATAGGGATAATGACCCCTGATGCATTGCACTGGCAGCTAAGGGTGAGACGAAAAGTCTCGAGTGTTTCTAATGAGTTGATTCAAAATGACACTGCATGTGGCCCACTGAGGGGAACACGGTAAGAACTCACTGATTATTCTAGAACCTTCTAGATTCACAGAACTCGTACACACTGAATATGGGCCACTTCAGACCTCACTGATTATTCTAGAACCTTCTGGAATGTTCACAGAACTCTTACACACTGTATAAGCCCGTGGGTGCATGATTAGCATTATTGTAGATTAAACAAAGCCTACCTTGCTGAATGGATTTTGCACATCTGCCCTGTTCTCGTGAATGGAAGCATAGAAACTTTCCAGGGTAGACTGTAATGGATAATTTCAGTCTATGACAGAAAATAACCAATTAATGAGAGGGAGAAACCATGAAAAGATCGAGTACAATTTTATTGATGACTACAGAGTCTGAGTCAGAGTCTGTACACAGAGAAAATACTATCAGTCTAACGACATAGCAAGTTCTGATTAGTTAACGAGGTTCTACCGAGTATATAGGTCTATCAGATAAACAATCATGCCATTGGACAAGATGGATCACATGTTCATAATCAGCATATCTAAAGACACGTACGCAGGAATATAAGACATGACCTAATGTTATGACTTAACCCAAACCTCTAGCCTTCAGTGTCTCCAAAAGGCATATACTGTCTCTTTGGTGACCTGGCCCTCGCTCTGACTGTCCCCTCACCCCTGAACCACATCCCAGGATGGAACGTCCGCTAGGATGCCCAAATTTGGCCACAACAGGATGACGGAGGACAGACAACTCTAAGGGAGCAGTAAGAGAAGACAGAGGACAGACTACTCTAAGGAGGCAGTAAGACAGAGGACAGAGGACAGAGGACAGAGGACAGACTACTCTAAGGGAGCAGTAAGACAGACAGAAGACAGAGGACAGACTACTTTAAGGGAGCAGTAAGACAGATAGAGAGAGGGCAGAGGACAGACTACTCTAAGGGAGCAGTAAGGCAGAGGACAGAGGACAGAGGACAGACTACTCTAAGGGAGTAGTAAGAGAGGACAGAGAACAGACTACTCTAAGGGAGCAGTAAGACAGACAGACAGAGGACAGAGGACAGAGGACAGACTACTATAAGGGAGCAGTAAAAGAGACAACCACGACAAAAGCACACAGCGCTTGGACGCTAAACAGATCCGACATGCTTTCTGCTGGATATCGCTTATTATGAGAAGAAGCTTTTCCGCTTCAGCTAACAACAAATGAAAAATGTATACTTGTTGTTTAAGGGAATATTTAGAGTCACGGTTCAAATAATAAGATGAAGTGGCACGGCAGCATCTATTATAGATACTTCTCATGTATCATGGATCAAACTCTATCTAACAGACAAAAAGTTGTCTCTTCCATTTTTGACATCTCTGCCACTCAGCCCTCTTCCCAACACAGCAAATGTACTTGACGTATGACAGTCAGAGCCACTTCAGTCAAAGCAAGCAAGCAAGCACGCACACACACACACACACTCACACACACACACACACACACACACACACACACACACACACACACACACACACACACACACACACACACACACACTCATGATTACAGGCTATTTATCATTATAGCCCACTTTTCACTCTTCATAGACACACCTTTTAGGCACTTTCTACATATGAATGCATGCAAGCATGCACACACACACACACGCACGCACGCACGCACGCACGCACACACACACACACACACACACACACACACACACACACACACACAGACACCCCAACATTAATACAAACATTTCTCCTGAGGAATTAAAAATGTATCCCTATTTTACTCTAATGCATTGCTACACTGTAAATCCCTTTCTCTGGCCTGGCACGCAGCATGTCTGTCTCTTCCTGTGTGTGTGTGTGAGTTCCGCCCGGCCGTGGGGGAGAATCTCCTATCTAAATCCTGTTAGTGCACTACACGCAGCAGAACAATCCATCTCCAGCTCCCACCCGCCCGCCTGCCTGCCCGCCCGCCCGCCCGCCGCTCGCCCGCCCGCTCCGCTTCCCTGCTTGCTCTCTCCACATCTCCCGACCGGCGGTTAGGAGGGACTTTCCTCAGATCACTGGGCGAGATGTCCGCCACACCATCGACGCCATCTCTTCGCCTGAAAAGACCTCACCTTTCATCAGGACCGGGGAACCCACTAGTCTAATAGACATCCAGTATCTGGCAAGGACACAGCCAGCCAGCCAGCCAGCCAGCCAGTCAACCAGCCAGCCAGCCGGGAAAGAAAACCAGCCAGCACACCATCCACTCTCCTCTAGTCCATTCTGTGGCACAGATACTGGAACACCATCGACAGTGAACATTAAACAAAAATTTGCATTCATCATTCAGCGAGGAATCATCAATAATTCATACGGCAATTTAACATCTGGCATAAGTCGCTATGGAGCTGGAGAGAGAAGCCACTTACGATTGGGACACAGAGTAGGGAACAACTTGGTAATAGATGCTCAATCAGGCACCTGCTGTGAACACAAAACAACAAATCAGAAGCGTTTACTGTCTGGGAATGTCCTGTTGATACCAACAGACAGTCACAGCTATGTCATACTAAAGGGAAGCTGTAGAGTGGATAAGAGAGAGAAGGAGAGGTACAACAAATGCATGGGAAATTGGCTGTGCATAGTTACCATAGAGCTGGCGTTAGAAGAAGCAACACCGTACAGTGTGGAGTGGGCACTTATCCTTGTATCCTTGTAAAAGTAATTTAATTACTTTTCTTTTATATTTCATTTTAATTTGATTGAATATTGTAATTGTAACATATACTGTAAGGTGACCTTGAGTGTCTTGAAAGGCACCCTCAAATTAAATGTATTATTATTATTATTATTATCATTATAATAATAATAATGATGATAATAGTAATAATAATAATAATAATAATATAATAATAATAATAATATAATAATAATAATAATAATAATAATTATTATTATTATTATTATTATTATTATTATTATTATTATCTACAGTGTTGATTTGGTTGACTATTATTGACTACTATGATCTCCGTAGACCAAACCTTGTCTAAAGGTTCCTTGAGGACAATAACCAAAACCACATCTCGCTCTATTTTCATAAACTTAAACTAGGCGATACAAAAAAACAAAAAACTGAAACGTCTGTAATTACTAAGAAGCCCTATGAACAGTAAGGCTGTGAAACTCCTCCTTGGAATTATATTATTAAGACAAAAGAGATCCACGGGTCTTGCAAAGGAAGTAGAAGAGTTCAGAGAAAAAAATATCTAATTAAACTTAACTTATGACTTACAGTAATATATGACTAAAACTAGACCAATATGTCCAGAGTCTTTCTCAAAAAAAGCAATAATAAATAACATGGCAAAAGTTTAAGGATTGTAAAAATATTTCAGTCAAATGACAAAAGTAAAATTACTTTATAAATGACTACCACAACTGTACAAGGAGACAGCAACAGGAGTTCATCCAAATTTAAATAAAAGTGATCTACTCTATTCTGTTTCTATGATTATTTATGCGTGGGAAGTCCAAGAGGATAATGACAGTCAATTAGTGGGTTCACACCTTGACCGCACAGAGCTGCTGTGATGGGCCTCTCCCCATGCCCACTCTAGAATACAGGGAGGAGGAGAAAAATGGAGAGATGAAAGAGAAGAGGCTCGGTGAGAGACGAGAGAGAGGAGGTGGTTCGGCAAAAAAAGAAAAAGAAGAAGAGGGTAAAGCGATGAAGGCCGAAGCAGAAGACCTGCTCGTTTTCTCCGTCTGTTCTGGGGCCAAACCCCCCCCCACCACCACCACCACCACCACTCCTCTGCAGCTGAATTTGTTCCAGTGTCCCCGCCTACTCTCCACTAAGGGTGTTCCATATTCAGTTCCAGGCTCAGACTACACTGCCCCTAGCTGTCACTCTCCAGCATCACCAAGCAACAAGGCCCCCAAATCCCTTTTGTTAGTGAACAACGTGCATTGAAGAAAGGGGGAAGCACTTTGATTAAATACTGTATGACCTTTACTGTCTCTCATTTTACCTTCCATTCTTCCACATACCTGCCTTGCATTGACCTGAGCCTAAAAGTGTAGCTTGAATGGTCAATTGTGAAATGGTTTGAACTAATGTTGACCTTTTCCAAGTTCTCGTAGAAAATGTTCCCTCTTCCCCCTCTGTTCCTATCGAGTCTCGAGTTTCCTTTTCTCCTCTCAATCTTCCTGAGTGCTTCTCAGAGAGCAGGGAATGCTATTACTGTGAGCTACATTTAAACACGGTTCTGCAGGAACACGGAGAGACTTAGAGGAAAGCTTCAAGGAAAAAAACAGGTGCATTTCCACTTCAACGCACTGAAGTTTGGAAACCTGGTTGACAGCTGATCTGTGAGGAGATCTGCTTCTAAAAGGTTGGGTACTGGTGTTGATGAGGTGGGCATTCTCTTAAATTAGAAGTTGGAACGGGAGACCTGTAACTCCGCATAGAAAGTAAAAAGTCTGGTTTCAGATAATAGTTTTCCACTAATACTGTACATATCAAATGATGTCTGCCAGACAGATTAGTCTCATGAATACTTCTGTGTGTGTGTTTTTTTTTTCAAGAGACTCCAGATCCCAAATACATTCAGACCAATAAAGTCGGGAAGCGGACAGGAGAGAGGGAGAGAGAGAGAGAGAGAGAGCGAGAGAGAGAGAGCGAGAGAGAGAGAGAGAGAGAGAGAAAAGACTCCAAAGCCTCATGGGAAATCAACGCCTTAATTAAGCAGGCCCGGTTTCCGTCACTGAGCGCTGGGATTATGGGCCCCCCTCATTATGGCCCTGATTATTGCTTTCCCCCAGCAATCAAAGAAAAAAGGGCCAGTAAACACATTTGTCAATGACTTATTGCCCATCTGATGACAAACTCGTATCACATTTAATATTCCACATGCCCATGAGACCTGCGTTCCCTTTTTTCGCCAGTCTCTCGCTTTCTATCTGTCCCCGACTTCTTTCATCCTCTCCCTCTCTCTCTCTATCCTCCAATATCTGTTTCCAGGCACACACACACAAAGGAAGACAAGCTGAACAAGTTGCATGTAAACAGGCATTAATAGCAACAGCACCGCATTTGAGATCACCAACTCAACAGACATGGGCGACCTGCCCAAATACATGAAAGAAAGACAGAAAAAAAAAAACATGAATATTACAAAGATCAAACCAAGATGGGGGAAGATGATATACATCAACGCTTAACACTCTCCTTGGCAACTCCTCCTGAAGTCTCTGTCGGCCTGCCAATGCCAGATGCAGTAGTTATGAGCGTAACTTCCAGGAGGGGCGTGAGAGCAAGAGATGGCACAGTGGTGCCAGATGCTGAGTGAATAATACATGGCTGCCAATGTGAGTCCCAGTTTGGCCAGAACACTTTGAATCCAGAAAGAGACACCATGAGACACAAAAAGAAGAGAAGAAATGAAAAGCATGCATTGAATTCCCATCCGCCTGTCC
>JAPMUY010003730.1:90000-95000 GCA_026901105.3 Galaxias olidus
TCCGGGCCACCCCGTGTGCTCTTTGATCTCTGCAGAAATCACACCGCCCCACCCAGTCCTTCATCCCTCTCCCAGGGAGGATTCTTTCATTGTAGCCCCTCGGTTCTTCACAAGGGTTTGGGATGCTGACCTGATCCAGTGCCGTGCCACCACGACTTCCTGCTGTCTTCCTGCCTGTCAACCCTAACTTCCTGCTGTCTGTCTGCCTGCCTGCCAACCTAACTTCCTGCTGTCTGTCTGCCTGTCCGCCCTAACATCCTGCTGTCTTCCTACCTGGCCACCCAAACTTCCCGCTCTCTGTCTACCTGCCAACCTAACTTCCTGCTGTCTGTCTGCCTGTCCACCCTAACATCCTGCTGTCTTCCTGCCTGTCCACCCTAAATTCCTGCTGTCTTCCTGCCTGTCCGCCCTAACTTCCAGCTTTCACAATTGAAAGGTAGCAAAAGAAATGCGAAAATGCAACAAAGTGGGGCCATAACGTCCTTCTGTCTGCTTGCCACCTCCACCAGTGCTGATCCAGAGCGACAGACAGGCAGACAGATCGACAGACAGATTATTGGAATTGCAGCGAGGGGGGAGGAAGAAGGTGCAGGAGAGAGGAGTCTGTGTGGAAAGAATGTGTGGGAGGAGAGCAGTCGCTCAATGTTGCATGCTTGAGAGATTAACCTTCATCAAGAGGGGAAGACCAGGGAATACGGAATAAAAGGACCGGATTTGGAGCTGGATTCATAAAAAAACACACAAGCTACAAGGGGACTGGAGGACTGATTCAGTCTGTGGATCCGGTTCCTTTTCGGCTGGCTAACGTTGCTGCTGAGTCACCTGCTCCTGTAATCCTCCTCACCTCCCGTGCTCTGCCAAGGAGCGAGGCACACATCATATTAGTATGACATCCATAGGCTACTTTCCACCTCACAAGACATCCGCGCTTCAGTCAAGCCAAGTCTCATTGGTCGGTTAGTATCCGTTAAGACCATGAGACACCCGTTAGACTTGTGGATTATAGGACCAAAAGACATGACTATAGTATGCAAAATGAAAACGACGTCCGATGTTAGTAGTAGTCCAGCTGACAACTCAAAGTCTCCCCTGCGGGCGGAGCGGCTGCCTCACAGCTCCCCCAGAGGAGGGGTGGGAAAGGGGGGGGGGGCTCAGCTGCCTGATGGACAGCTCTGAAACCAACACGATCAGCGGGGGAAGGGTTAACGTCCTTCGCTATAGCTTTGGCTCTAGTTCAGTGACGGCATCCTCCACATATTGATGAAACAGAGACAGGGTGAGGGGGGGGGTTCGGCACCCTCCTCACATTGATAAAAAAAGAGAAAGAGAAAGGGGAGGGTAAAAAAACTCAAATAAATAAACTGTGTGCGCTGTCAGGTCCACTTTGCCTTGATCCATATACTGCATACAGTACAACAATTCAGGTGAGATACTGTCATATATATTTTGGGAGTATCTTTCTCTCATTCTCTCTAGCTTTCTGCCTGTCAGGTGTTTGTCATGTGACGTGCGCGTGGTTTTTTGTATTTGTCTGATTGTGCTTGTAACAGTGTGTGTAGCAGTTTGTGTAGCAGTGCGTATTGCCTCTCGCTAACCGAAGCACCACAAACTCACACAAACAAACACACACACACACATGCGCGCACACACACACACACAAACACATACAAACACACATGCACACAAAGGCGAGTAATTCTCTATGTGCTGCTCTCCCGGTTGCGTGCACAGCACATTTCCTATCGTCAATATTCATGTCAGCCTTTTTCAGCCTGAAAAAGCGGAGAGGGGGCGCACAGGCATGAATTGTTAATATGACCAACGAAATATGAATGAACATTTACATCATTGGAAGCCTCTAACACAGCTGAGCAAACACTGGGCACATATAACCCCACCCTGGGCAGAGTAAACCAGACCCACCCAGTCAGCATGCCAGCCAGCCAGTCAGCATGCCAGCCAGCCAGTCAGTCTGTCAGCCAGTAAACCAGACCCACCCAGTCAGCCAGCCAGCCAGCCAGTCAGCATGCCAGCCACCCCGTCAGCCAGCCAGCCAGCCAGTCAGCATGCCAGCCAGCCAGTCAGCATGCCAGCCAGCCAGTCAGTCTGTCAGCCAGTAAACCAGACCCACCCAGTCAGCCAGCCAGCCAGTCAGTCAGCCAGTCAGCCAGTCAGTCAACCAGTCAGCATGCCAGCCAGCCAGACAGCCAGTCAGTCAGTCAGTCAGCCAGTCAGTCAGTCAGCCAGTAAACCAGGCCCACCCAGTCAGTCAGCCAGTCAGTCAGCCAGTCAGTCAGCCAGCCAGTCAGCCAGTCAGTCAGCCAGCCAGTCAGTCAGTCAGTCAGCCAGTCAACCAGTAAACCAGGTCCACCCAGTCATCCAGACAGTCAGTCAGTCAGCCAGTCAGCCAGCCAGTCAGTCAGTCTGTCAGTCAGTCAGCCAGTCAGTCAGTCAGCCAGCCTGTCAGTCAGCCAGCCAGCCAGTCAGTCAGTCAATCAGCCAGTCGGCCATCCAGCCAGCCAGTCAATCAGCCAGTCAGCCAGTCAACCAGTAAACCAGGCCCACCCAGTCAACCAGCCAGTCAGTCAGCCAGCCAGTCAGCCAGTCAACCAGTAAACCAGGTCCACCCAGTCAGCCAGACAGTCAGTCAGTCAGCCAGTCAGCCACTCAGCCAGTCAGCCAGCCAGTCAGTCAGTCAGTCAGCCAGTCAGTCAGTCAGTCAGCCTGTCAGTCAGCCAGCCAGCCAGTCAATCAGTCTATCAGCCATTCGGCCATCCAGCCATCCATCCATCCATCCATCCACCCATCCAGTCAGCCAGCCATCCAGACGTAAGAGAGAACACCAGGCCGATGACTCAAAGTGATGAACAGGGAGTGGGAGGGGGATAATGTGTTCTTTTTAACCAAAGTTTGAGCGACCATGCGAAAGGTGTGCCACTGCATGTGTGTACAATTATATAAGACTCATTTGGAGTGCACGTGTGTGTGTGTGTGTGTGTGTGTGTGTGCGTGCGTGCGTGCGTGCGTGAGTGTGTGCGTGCGTGCGTGAGTGCGTGCGTGCGTGCGTGCGTGCGTGCGTGCGTGTGTGTGTGTGTGTGTGACAGTGAGTGGTTGTGTCCTCCTGACTATGTGAGCTTATGCTCACTGAAGGGCAGTAACACAGGGATGAGCAACGACAGCATCAGAAGAGCTGATTAGCATGACACATACACACACACATACACACACACACACACACACACACACACACACACACACACACATACACACACACACACACACACACACACTGTCTCTCTGTCTCTCTCTCTCTCACACACACACACACTCTCTCTCTCTCTCTCTCTCTCTCTCTCTCTCTCTCTCTCTCTCTCTCTCTCTCTCTCACACACACACACACACACACACACACACACACACACACACACACACCTCCCTTCCCTCGGCTAGTCCGATGTGTCACACACTTTTTCTATTCTCTTGCTCAACCGGTCTGTCCTCCCTGAGGTCTCATCTATCCTTCTCTCTCCTTCTCTTCTTCCCTCCCCTCTCTTTGCTCACCCCCCCCCCCCATAGACCCCCCCCCCCCATACACCCCCCCCCCCCCAATGTTATTTATCAGAAAATGTATATTGCCTATACACTCAAACACACACAGACACACACACACACACACACACACACACACACACACCCCCCCCCCCCAAACCCCCAACCCCCCCTCGGTCCCTCTCTCCCTTCCTCCCTCGTCACTGGGTGACTCTGTTTCATGTCTAATTCCTCGACTTCCTCCACGGCCTCTCGTGTCTTTGTTATTAATCTGACACTTCCTTCCTGTGAGTGAGTCAACACTTTCTGGACTCAATATTGCCTCGCCAAAAAAGGACAACACACACATACATTAACGACATCGTGATGCAACTGCACATGGCACACAATCCATGCATGCTTTGGCCTTACATTTTAGATCAGTCCGTTTTGCACCACATGAACACTCGCAGCAGCAACAAAATGGATAGTGGGAATGTGTGTGTGAAAGCTGTGAACTGTAAAGCAATCGTGAAAAGCGCCAAGGCAAACACACATGAGATATGGAATTCTATACTTTGCAAAAATATTTTGGGGTGAGTCCATAAACACAGTCCGCCCCCCCCCCTCCCCCCCCCCTCCCCCCCGCCCCCCGCCCCATGGAGTGAACACAAAAACAGCAGTGAGTGTCAAAGGTGGCCTGAACCATGAAACCTAACGAACACATGGCAGCGCGCACGCACACACACCGACACACACGCGCACTCGTGGGCAGAATAAAAGGTCACTGTTGCTTGCAACGCCTTGAGCACTAAGTAATGATGTGTCATAGAGCTGTCATCCTCAAAACTGCAGCCGCTAAAGAAAACCCCTCACAGTCGTTCTCCGTCCGTCTGTCACTCAGTGTCCCTCAGTGTCTGTCTCTCTGTCTGTCTGTCCATCACTTGCTCCAAAAAGCCCAGTCGAGCTCCCTCCCTCTGTCCCTGCAGAACCATCTGCACACACTAAAACACACTCCCACAATCACACTCACACTCACTCACTCACTCACTCACTCGCACACTCTCTCACACACACACAGAAACTCCCACAGGAGTCGACAACCAAGCAAGCATGGCACCAAAGCTATAGATATCCCCTTCTTATCCCTGTCTGTCTGCGTCCCCTCTGCTTGCAACAGTGAGCATCCAAGCCCAGCTTTGAAACAATGAGTGAACAAGCTAGCACTACACAGTGTTCAACAGAGCCGCCGCCGAGAGCGCGTTCAAAGACAGCGTCGTGCGGTTGTTCACCCTAATCCAGGACACAGGACTCAACAATAGTACCTACTGATACGGCCCGGTCTAATCCTGCCATGTCATAACGTCATTTTCTAATTGAGGATCGAGGGGCTTTCCCTGAATGATGTGAGCAGGGGGACGTGCAGTGAAAAGGATATTTATCTACAGGGGAAAAACACGATTTTGAACTAG
>JAPMUY010003731.1:0-2500 GCA_026901105.3 Galaxias olidus
GATTGGTTGTAAAGCAATTCTAGCTGTGTCATATCTTCATTCATACAATCATTATTCTCGTGGCACTTCAGGAGTGAGACCTAAAATCAGAAAGCTAAACCTACTTATTAAATTAATGCCAAATCAGACTGAGGTTTCCCATGGAGCCATGCAATAAGCTTAAATCTTTTGGGTGGTGCCCACTGAACAATTTGTATCAAATTGATCGTTATAATATTTATGAATTAATTGATAATCTACAAAGTGATAAAGAGTATTACAAATGGTAAACCAGAAACCCTACATAACCTACTGGAGGCCAGTGGTGACAGTGAAGGATTCTGGGTACAACTCTTCATGATGAAGGCCTTCCACAACGGGCTGGCATGGCGTCAACGTTTTAGCAGCGGGCGGTTCAAACCGGTGCCTATCGCTCAGGTACAGAGGGTGAACTTTTGACCCCTCACCACAGAATGTCAACAATGATGAGGAGGGGGAATACAACAAAGATTGAAGTCGTCATTCAGTGCGTGTGTGTGTGTGTGTGTGTGTGTGTGTGTGTGTGTGTGTGTGTGTCAGACATAGAGATATAGACAAGCCTTAAATAAACATGGGTCCAGGAAACACACACACACACACACACACACACACACACACACACACACACACTGGTGGTTTTGATGTGCATGTCCCAGCGTTGAGCCGCTGGAGAGTCAGAGGGCTGAGCGGCCAGCCACAGAGGAGCAGAGTGTGGATCTATATCTCTGACAGCTGCAGAACAAAGAGATCACACACACACACACACACACACACACACACACACACACACACACACGCACACACACACACACACACACACACACACACCCTCCCTCCATCGCTGTCTCTCTGTTCCCTACGTACGCTGACGTACACACTCACACACCCCCTCCAGCTCTGTCTCTCTCTCTCTCTCTCTCTCTCTCACACACACACACACACACACACACACACATAGACAGACACTGTTTTTAATACACAGTAGGTTTCACATTCTCCCCAGAGTTTAGACATCACAAAGACACCAGCATCAATCACTTCATGAAGCTCCCCCTGTCCATAGCAGCAGTGAGCAGCTCACAATAGATAGCCCATTCCAACAGACAGGAGACTTTGTAACAGTGTGGTTATACATTGAACTGTCTATGGGAAACATGCTAGGGGTGTATGTCATGTTGAGGTAGAGCCCACTCAGTAAACCTGAGAGAAACAGATGAGCCCGCTCTGTAAACCTGAGAGAAACAGAAGAGCCCGCTCTGTAAACCTGAGAGAAACAGAAGAGCCCGCTCTGTAAACCTGAGAGAAACAGAAGAGCCCGCTCTGTAAACCTGAGAGAAACAGAAGAGCTCGCTCAGTAAACCTGATAGAAAGAGAAGAGCCCACTCTATAACCCTGAGAGAAACATAAGAGCACGCTCTGTAAACCTGAGATAAACAGAAGAGCCCGCTCTGTAAACCTGAGAGAAACAGAAGAGCCCGCTCTGTAAACCTGAGAGAAACAGAAGAGCCCGCTCTGTAAACCTGAGAGAAACAGAAGAGCACGCTCTGTAAACCTGAGAGAAACAGAAGAGCACGCTCTGTAAACCTGAGAGAAACAGAAGAGCACGCTCTGTAAACCTGAGAGAAACAGAAGAGCCCGCTCTGTAAACCTGAGAGAAACAGAAGAGCCCGCTCTGTAAACCTGAGAGAAACATAAGAGCCCGCTCTGTAAACCTGAGAGAAACATAAGAGCCCGCTCTGTAAACCTGAGATAAACAGAAGAGCCCGCTCAGTAGCTCTAGGAGAACTAGGCCATCACAATGGAGGACAGAACAGTAGAATATGCAGAGTCCCTGGAGACTGTATGTAGCCCTGGGGAAGGAGAGAGAGAGAGAGAGAGAGGGAGAGAGTGAAGGATGCAGGGATCTATCAAAGGCCTCCAGTGTGTCAGTTTGACCTTGCTCTCTCTCTCCACTCTGTCACTTCACCGTTCCCCCCTTCCCTCCAGTCTGCGGTCTGATTAGCAATCTCTCCCCACCTCTTCCTCTCTTCCTCTCTTCATCTCCCCCCCTCTCTCTCTTTCTCTCACTCTTTCTCTTTTTTCAGTCCATTCCTCTCTCTCTCTCTTTCTCTCTCTCTCTCTCTTTCTTTCTCTTGAATTCCATTCCCCTCTGTGTTTCTCTCTCCCTCTCTCTTTGTTCCTCCCTCCTCTCTCCCTTCACCCTCCTCCGTTCCTCGATCCCCTCCATCCCTTTCACACACCCCACATAATCACTGGCTTTCTCCCCGGCCCTCTGCCAGCGTGAGGTCAGCCTCCTCCATTGTGCCTCCGCCTCAGTGACTCTCTACAGACTCGTTCACACCCGTTATTGAGGCCTTTTGTAAATATTTAGCGCTGCTTTTTGGCCCGGAACTTCTTTCCCGCGTGCTCCGGGGATCAAGCTGATGTCCTCCGAGTGAGGAAAGGCTGTCGACTCCCGTGGCTGTGGTGGTGTGTGAGAGCC
>JAPMUY010003731.1:17500-22500 GCA_026901105.3 Galaxias olidus
AAACACAACACATTACAGAAACGCGCTGCAAATCCAGAAAACACAACACATTACAGAAATGTGCTGCAAATCCAGAAAACACAACGGAGGTCCTTTGTTCTTATGTTATCCTTGTCACTTTTAGGTGTCCTCTGGAAACATTTCCCTTATATTGTGTTGCCTGTGTTGTGTGTAATGTGTTGTGTTTTTGTATTTGCAGCGCGTTTTTGTAACGTGTTGTGTTGTCTGAATTTTCAGCGTGCTTTCTAAATGCTGCGCATGTGTTGTCAAATTGATGTAGATGTTTTCTAAATTTGCTTGTTTTGTCTATGTGCACATGTTTTCTGAAGTCGCAGTGCGTTGGCCTCTCAGTGCCATCGTAATACAGATCTCTGGAGGTTTTTCTTTTGAACTCTCTTTTCTACTTTTATCATTGTTCAAACAAATAAGCTGTTTCAATGCCAAAACTTCAGAGCGGTCATGGTGCGGTCATGCTGTCTGTTAAACCCTTTCTGCTGTGACTAAGAGTCCTTTTTTGATAAAACCCTTTCTGCTGTGAGTGAGAGTCCTCGTTGTTAAACCCTCTCTGCTGTGAGTGAGAGTCCTCGTTGTTAAACCCTCTCTGCAGTGAGTTAGAGTCCTCTTTGTTAAACCCTCTCTGCAGTGAGTGAGAGTCCTCTTTGTTAAACCCTCTCTGCAGTGAGTTAGAGTCCTCTTTGGGCCGGGTGTAAATAACAGGGCAGTGATACAGGGTTCTGACTGACCAGCACCATCCAGAGCCCCGCCCGCGCCCCCCCCATCATAACTCAACCCCCTAGTCTCCCCCCCATGCTTTATGACAAGAGGATCAGCCACTAAACGAGCTGGGAGGACAGGGCCGTAAATCCAGATGAGAGGAGGAAGAAAGGAGAGGGAGAAAGAGAGAGAGAGAGAGAGGGATACAACCAGAGTGTGGCTTCACCCTGTTGTAAAACGCCAACAGAGTTTGATGGGGCCTCCAAGGTGAGACGCTGAAGTGATGAACTCTCCAACCCTCTTTTCTCCTTTCTTCAATTAGACAGGAGGTCCAGACGTTTGTAGAAAGAAGAGCTGCATCAGAAAGCTCATGGATAAGAGATGTGGTTTGAATACGGTTAGTGCAGCGCTGCATTCTGGGTTCTCATGGAGAAACCCTGGCCCTGCACCCAGCCCTCCCAATGCTGCAGAGAAGACTCCCTCTGGAGGGCTTACTGGAGAGACAGCTCTGTGTGGACCGAGGTGTGTGTGTGTGTGTGTGTGTGTGTGTGTGTGTGTGTGTGTGTGTGTGTGTGTGTGTGTGTGTGTGTGTGTGTGTGTGTGTGTGTGTGTGTGTGTGTGTGTGTGTGTGTGTGAACGGAACACTCGGTGCAGGTATCAGAAAGCTGGAATGGCCTGACTTTAGCTCTAGTGCTGGCTGTGGGGGCATTTACAACACACACACACACACACACACACACACACACACACACACACACACACACACACACACACACACACACACACACACACACACACACACACTCTCTCTCTCACTCTCTCTCTCTGTCACCTCATACCCCACCCCCCAAACTTCTCTTTCTCAACATTATCTCTGGTCTCTTTCCCTTTTCATCACCTCTTTTTTCATCACACTCTTCTTGTCTATATTTCTCCCCAAACAGAATCTTTCCATCATTCCTTCCCTCTGCACTTTTCCATTTTCCCCCCTCTGTCATCTCTCCCGATCTCTCTCCATTTCACACTCCATCTTTCTCTCCCCACCCATTCTGCCAGCCACTCCTCCTCTCTACCGCTTCTCTTAGTTTCAATCTCTCAGTCCGTTTCTCTCTCTCTCCACCGCCCAGTCCTCTCCTTCTGCCATCCTCTCTTCTCCTTGGCAGGGTGGGCAGATTGTGTGTTGTTGTGTGCTTATCTAAAAATGAACCTCTGAGTAAATGACTGAGAAAGGTTTTTGGCATTTCTGCATGCGACTTGACTTTTGCAAGTGTGTGTGTGTGTGTGTTCGTGACAACAGTGTGTTTACAGTACGCCGGCGTTTCCACGCTCATGCCCAGATGGCAGGTGCACAGCCCCCTTTCGTCCCTCAAGCTCCCGCTAATTAAAAATGGCCTTTTGTCTCGTCAGCGCCGATTAAGACGCGAGGCGAGACAACGCTCAAGGACAGAGTCAGACAGGTGGGCTGGAGGGAGGAACATCCATCCCAACTCCAACACCTCAGAAACTTCTAGAACACTGTACCCTTACATTTCATTTACATTTGATCAAACCAGCAAACTACAGCATGTCTCTGGAGTGCACCATCGTCCTCACTTTAGAAGCCTCTCTCTTTAGTCCCCCCCCCCCCCCCCCCCACCGCCATCTTTAAAGCAGCCAACCTAATCCAAAGGCCTTATGAACCAGCGGCAGCATTAGGAAACATTTGGAACCTTTATCTCCCATTAGCTCCTTGTGTTCTCATTATCATCAGTCAGGACTTGGCGGCACGCTGCATTTCCAACTAGGTCACTCAGGTTTGCCTGGCAGATGGGACGGCCCCGACACTATCCTCTCAAACTCACCAACACAGACGCCCGCGCTCTCACACACTCACACTCACACACGCACGCACGCACGCACGCACGCATGCACGCAAGCACGCACGCACGCACCCACGCACGCACCCACGCACGCACGCACGCAGCCATCCTGTGGTGAATGTTGGTGTGTAAATACACAGTTGAAGGTTTGAATGTTTCGATGTTGGTGAACAGTGTGTGTGTGTGTGTGTGTGTGTGTGTGTGTGTGTGTGTGTGTGTGTGTGTGTGTGTGTGTGTATGTGTGTGTGTGTGTGTGTGTGTGTGTGTGTGTGTGTGTGTGTGTGTGTGCGTGCGTGCGTGCGGAGGGGGCCCACTTGAAAACCCTAATGACATATCTCTCAACCCATATCTCAGCCCATATCTACAGTGCCCATCTTGGATTATGGCACAAAGGGTGTCATAACACGACATCTTGTGCTTTTTTAAAGGCCCATGACTTTTTTCTGTATCTAGCTGTATCTCTATCTCTCTCTCTCTCACACACACACACAAACACACACACACACACACACACACACACACCCCGCTGAAGACAATCAGCCAGGCGGCGTCCCGCGGGGCAGCGTGGGGTAATAACGCGGGGACACCTCCGGCAGGGTAATTAAACAATACATCTGTGATCAGCACATCTGGAGCAGGTGCTGTGTCCCCCCTCTCCTCCCCTCTCCTCTCCTCTCCTCTCCTCTCCTCTCTTTACAACAGCTCTGACGCTGGAGGCTTTTGAAATAGAACTAGAAACACTAGAAAGGAAACATGTAGTCAATATTCTCTGATAGCCATAATCTTACCATACAGTATAGACAGTCTAACCGTGTTTTTCTCGCTGCCTGTGAAAACTGGACAAATGGATATACTCTCGTCCATCCTGGTGTCCGTGTTGCTAGTACTGGGATCCGTGCCCACTCTAGTTGTTCTAGATCTATGGGGATTGTGGTCAACCATCCAGAACCTTGCTTAAACTCTGATAGGGCAGCCACGGTCAAGTGATTCAGAGGTCCCCTGGTGATTGGCTGGCTGGGCAGGTGGCACGGCGCCAATGCAGACATGAGCACTAGACCGCAGGTGAGCGTGCACGTAGGCGAGCGCAGGCACGTGAAGGCAAAGCAGTTCACGTTTCACATAAAGTGTCCTACCCAAACCATTGGCATAAAAACAAATATTGTATTAAAGCTGCTAGAGGCAGTTTCCTATAGGAGGTGACTTTGGCGACCCCTACAGTTTGCTTGGTGTAATTCTTTTCTCCAACCGTCGCAAAGAAGGCATGCAGGATACTCGCGGTCAGTGCACATCGCTAGCATGATCAAAGACTCTACTAAGTATGGGCATATCTTCCTGATTTAGTGACACACTTCCTTGTGCCATAATGTAATTTGTAACAGTTTCAGTTTCACAGTCACTGATCTGAACCCAGATTTTTTGCATTTTCCCATAGACATTACGATGTGCTATCTGAAGAAATTCATGGATAATACGTTAATATAAAAAGGTTGCCTATAGTTGCTTTAAAAAACAAATAAACTAAAACATGTACACAAACACACACACACAGACACACACACACACACGCCCATAGATTACCAACGCAGTGGATTAGAACCTTGATTTATAAACACACACACACACACAAACACACAGTCCCCCTGGCTGTCTCTCTGACAGTGCTGGCCCCAGCTCACCATCCGTCTCAGGGAACTCCCCAGCACCCAGAGCAATTACTAGAGCCCCACTGACTACACCTGCAGCACAGCACCACTCACAATCACTGGGCTGGCTGACTGACTGGCTGACTGACTGGACTGCTGGCTGGCTGGCGGACTGACTGGATAGATGACTGGATGGCTGACTGGCTGACTGGATGGGTGTCCATAGGGGCCGTTGTCACTGAAGATGAAGATGTTAAGAGAGAGAAAATGTAATGCTTCTTTCGCTTTGTTGGCTTAGCTTAACACAACCAATATGGTGCAAATAGAAAGAGAGCGATTGCGTGTGTCTATGGGTGTGTGTGTGTGTGTGTGTGTGTGTGTGTGTGTGTGTGTGTGTGTGTGTGTGTGTGTGTGTGTGTGTGTGTGTGTGTGTGTGTGTGTGTGTGTGAGTGCACCTGTCTCTGTGCCCGGCAGTGACACAGTGTCGGTCTACAGGGACTAGGAGCCATCATGTCTGTGTGAATAATCAGCTTACACCAAGGTTACACTGCAAACAAAACATCTTGTCTTCTGCCTCCCTCAGTCCAAACACAGAGGATTTCTTAGAACACTGTTTCCTTTTATTTCATCACTGCAAGTAGGAGAAAGAGGGGGATGAGGAGAGAGATGAGTGAAAGGATAGAATGGACAGGCCTAGAGACCCAGGGGATGGCGAGAAAGAGAAAATCGAGAAAAAAATATGTGGCTAGAATAGAAGAATAAAAAAAAATATATTTTTTATAAA
>JAPMUY010003731.1:30000-37500 GCA_026901105.3 Galaxias olidus
ATTCATCTTTCCCTTGATCCTGACTAGTCTCCTAGTTCCTGCCGCTGAAAAAAAAAACACAGCATGATGCTGCCACCACCATGCTTCACTGTAGGGATGGTGCCAGGTTTCCTCCAGACATGACGCTTGGCAATCAGGCCAAAGAGTTCAATCTTGGTTTCCTCAGACCAGAAAAGTTTGTTTCTCATGGTCTGAGAGTTCTTTAGGTGCCTTTTGGCAAACTCCATGCGGGCTGTCATGTGCCTTTTACTGAGGAGCGGCTTCCGTCTGGCCACTCTACCATAAAGCCCTGATTGGTGGAGTGCTGCCAAGATGGTTGTCCTTCTGGAAGGTTCTCCCATCTCCACAGAGGAACACTGGAGCTCTGTCAGAGTGACCATCGGGTTCTTAGTCCCCTCCCTGACCAAGGCCCTTCTCCCCCGATTGCTCAGTTTGGCCGGTCGGCCAGCTCTAGGAAGAGTCCTGGTGGTTCCAAACTTCTTCCATTTGCAAATGATGGAGACCACTGTGCTTGTTGGGACCTTCAATGCTGCAGAAATGTTTTTGTACCCTTCCCCAGATCTGTGCCTCGATACAATCCTGTCTCGGAGGTCTACAGACAATTCCTTGGACTTCATAACTTGGTTTGTGCTCTGACATGCACTGTCAACTGTGGGACCTTATATAAACAGGTGTGTGCCTTTCCAAATCATGTCCAATCAATTGAATTTACCACAGGTGGACTCCAATCAAGTTTTAGAAACATCTCAAGGATGATCCGTGGAAATAGGGTGCACCTGAGCTAAATTTTGAGTGTCACAGTAAAGGGTGTGAATACTTATGTACATGTGATATTGTATTATTTTTTTTTTTTATACATTTGCAAAAAAAAAAAAAACCTTTTTCCACTTTCTCATTATGCGGTATTGTATGTAGAATGTTGAGAATTTTTTTTTATTTAATCCATTTTGGAATTGGGCTGTAACATAATAAAATGTGGAAAAAGTGAAGGGTAATGAATACTTTCCGGATGCACTGTACATACTACAACCCCGATAAACCACAATGAAATATACACTGTAAAAAAAATAAAGTTGGCTCAACTTATAATTATGAGTAACCTGGCTGCCTTAAAATTTTGAGTAAGATGAGCAAAGAATAGGTTCTGCCAACTTCGTTATTTTAGTTTGATGTACTTCAATTTATCTTCATGCAATTCAGTATGAAAAGTCAATTTGACAAAATTGACAAACAGCATCTGATTATTTACTGATATTGACATGTATTTGTAAGCTGAATAAATACATTTTCTCGATTTAGCACCTTAACGCAAACACGCCAGGTACCCCCACATAATACTTTTATTTCACATTAAATAACAGGATGGGGATACGTTTGAACTGGCTCCCGCGGGAAATCCAGGTCATTTTCCCGGTCTAAAGTTCATGACTAAACAAATCCGGCTAGCATTAGCGCCGTCACAGTATCTGAGCACTCGCTTTTCGCTTCGGTGGCTCAACCCAGGCGTCTAAAGATGCACAAATTAAGGCCCACGCACTTACAAGACGCGGATATTATGCATTGACAAATGGCCATTTCAGAGGTTCTCATTAATGATAACAGTGTTCATAGTAAGAGTTGCAAAAAAATATATTTTTCATATGTCTGATATAATTTGCTAAGTATGGGGATTGTATCGCTTTGAGCTTACTCTTGCAAAGTAAAGCACAATCCAAATAAATTGTATCATTATCAATATTACATCTAATAACTTGCTGGGATATATGCAAATGTATTACCTCAATGGCCTATCAGGACAGCAGTAATGATGACTATTACTTCACGCAGTCAAGAGTCAGGTGACGTCTTCAGTATGTTAATTTAATTGTTCTTGAGTAAACTTGAATGTCGAAGTTGCATTGACTAATACATTTTGCTTTATCAGTTGGTCAGGTTCCAACTTGAAATACCAAGTTGACTCAATGTTTTCTTAATTTTAGTACAACTAACTTATTAAAACAAGTTGAACTAACTTAAAGGCCAAATAATTTTTACAGTGTAGTACTATATACCACAACCACCAGCACTATAAAATATAGTACTATATACTACAGATACAACCACCACTACTATGAAATATAGTACTATATACTACAGATACAACCACCACTACTATGAAATATAGTACTATATACTACAACCACCAGCACTATGAAATATAGTACTATATACTACAACCACCAGCACTATGAAATATAGTACTATGTACTACAACCACCAGCACTATGAAATATAGTATTATATACTACAGATACAACCACCACCACTATGGGCAGCACTGTGGCTACAACCACCAGCACTATGGTGCTATATACTACAACCACCAGCACTATGAAATATAGTACTATATACTACAACCACCAGCACTATGAAATATAGTGCTATATACTACAACCACCAGCACTATGAAATATAGTGCTATATACTACAACCACCAGCACTATGAAATATAGTACTCTGTACTACAACCACCAGCACTATGAAATATAGTGCTATATACTACAACCACCAGCACTATGAAATATAGTACTCTGTACTACAACCACCAGCACTATGAAATATAGTACTATATACTACAACCACCAGCACTATGAAATATAGTACTATATTCTACAGATACAACCACCACCACTTTGGGCAGCACTGTGGCTCAGTGGTTAGCACTGGTGCCTCACAGCAAGAAGGTCCTGGGTTCATACCCCACCTGACCCAATGGCCTTTCTGTGTGGAGTTTGCATGTTCTCCCCGTGTCGGTTTCCTCCCACCATCAAAAAAAATGCTCCATTCTCCTACCAGTGCCCTGACCAGTCACTGCCAATTCACCTGGAGTTGGTCTGTGTGTCCTATATGTTGTCGTAATATGTTGTGTGAGCAAGTCTGGCGCAAATTGGCTACCGTGGTATCACTCAGACTGAGTGTTGTGTTTGATAGCTGTCAGTCCATTCGTTGTTCGTGCTGTGTAATTAATTGGCAACCAATTTGTGTAAAACGCTTTGAGTCTCAAAGAAAAGCGCTAAAACTAAATAAAATGAATTATTATTACCACTATAAAATATAGTACTATATACTACAAATATCCATAACCATCACCACCACCACTATAACCATAACCAATGTAACCATCACCACCACTATAACCATAACCAATGTAACCATCACCACCACTATAACCATAACCAATGTAACCATCACCAGCACTATAACCATAACCAATGTAACCATCACCAGCACTATAACCATAACCAATGCAACCATCACCACCACTATAACCATAACCAATGTAACCATCACCACCACCACTATAACCATAACCAATGTAACCATCACCACCACTATAACCATAACCAATGTAACCATCACCACCACTATAACCATAACCAATGTAACCATCACCACCACCACTATAACCATAACCAATGTAACCATCACCACCACTATAACCATAACCAATGTAACCATCACCACCACTATAACCATAACCAATGTAACCATCACCAGCACTATAACCATAACCAATGCAACCATCACCACCACTATAACCATAACCAATGTAACCATCACCACCACTGTAACCATCACCACCACTATAACCATAACCAATGTAACCATCACCACCACTATAACCATAACCAATGTAACCATCACCACCACTATAACCATAACCAATGTAACCATCACCACCACTATAACCATAACCAATGTAACCATCACCACCACTATAACCACCACCACATACATAACCATCACCACCACTATAACCACCACCACATATACAGTTAGGGCAAAAAATATTTGGACAGTGACACAAGTTTTGTTATTTTAGCTGTTTACGAAAACACATTCAGGATACAATTATATAATCAAAATGGGCTTAAAGTGCAGACTCTCAGCTGTAATTTGAGAGTATTCACATCCAAATTGGAGCAAGGGTTTAGGAATTACAGCTCTTTAATACATATAGGGACCAAAAGTAATTGGACAATTGACTCAGAAGGCTGCAAAAAAAATAACAACGCTGCATGGGCTCTTCCCTCATTAACCTGTCATCAATTAAGCAGTTAAAAGGTCTGGAGTTGATTCCAGGTGTGGCGTTTGCATTTGGAAGCTGTTGCTGTGAACACACAACATGCAGTCAAAGGAGCTCTCAATGGAGGTGAAACAGACCATCCTGAGGCTGAAAAAAAAGAAGAAATCCATCAGAGAGATAGCAGAAATGTTAGGAGTGGCCAAATCAACAGTTTGGTACATTCTGAGAAAAAAGAGTGCACTGGTGAGCTTGGGAACTCAAAAGGCCTGGACGTCCACGGAAGACAACAGTGGTGGATGATCGCAGAATCCTTTCCATGGTGAAGAAAAACCCCTTCACAACATCCACTCAAGTGAAGAACACTCTCCAGGAAGTAGGTGTATCAGTATCTAAGTCTACCATAAAGAGAAGACTTCATGAGAGTAAATACAAAGGATTCACCACAAGGTGCAAACCATTAATCAGCCTCAAAAATAGAAAGGCCAGAATTGACTTTGCCAAAAAACACCTGAAGAAGCCAACCCAGTTCTGGAACAGCATTCTTTGGACAGATGAGACTAAGATCAACCTGTACCAGAATGATGGGAAGAAGAAAGTTTGGAGGAGAATTGGAACAGCTCATGATCCAAAGCACACCACATCTTCTGTAAAACATGGTGGAGGCAGTGTGATGGCATGGGCATGCATGGCTTCCAATGGCACTGGGTCACTTGTGTTTATTGATGATGTGACAAAAGACAGAAGCAGCCGGATGAATTCTGAAGTGTATAGGGATATACTTTCTGCTCAGATTCAGCCAAATGCAGCAAAGTTGATTGGACGGCGCTTCACAGTACAGATGGACAATGACCCAAAACATACTGCAAAAGCAACCCAGGAGTTTTTTAAAGCAAAGAAGTGGAATATTCTGCAATGGCCGAGTCAATCACCAGATCTCAACCCAATCGAGCATGCATTTCACTTGCTCAAGACAAACTTAAGGCAGAAAGACCCACAAACAAGCAACAACTGAAGACCGCTGCAGTAAAGGCCTGGCAAAGCATCACAAAGGAGGAAACCCAGCGTTTGGTGATGTCCATGGGTTCCAGACTTCAGGCAGTCATTGCCTGCAAAGGATTCTCAACAAAATATTGAAAAGTAACATTTTACTTGGGGTTATGTTTATTTGTCCAATTACTTTTGAGCCCCTGAAATGAGGAGCGTTTGTACAAAAATAGCTACAATTCCTACATGTTTAATCATATATTTTTGTTCAACCCCTTGAATTAAACCTTAAAGTCTGCACTTCAATTCCGTTGTAGTTGTTTCATTTCAAATCCAATGTGGTGGCATGCAGAGCCCAAATCATGAAGATTGTGTCACTGTCCAAATATTTTTGGCCCTAACTGTATAACCATCACCAGTCATACAAAGAGGTCCCAAACCAGTGTGTTTCTTGGACATCATGGTGGCCCGTGTCTATGAGTCTCCAGTTGGTGGGGGCCGTCAGGGGGCGGAGAGAGCTGGGGGGGGGGGGGGGGGGGGAGACAGACGACGGCGGCTTTGTGCCGTGGAGGGGGACGCCACATATCCCCTGTAGTCCACTCCCGGCCTCTCTGGCTCTCTGCTCTCTTTTTTTCTTGTCACCACGCTCTCTCTCTCTCTCTCTCTCTCTCTCTCTCTCTCTCTCTCTCTCTCTCTCTCTCTCTCTCTCTCTCTCTCTCTCTCTCTCTCTCTCACTCACTCTCTCACTCTCTCTCTCTCTCCGTCTTTGTTATATTTTCTCCCATCTTCTCTCTCTCTCTCTCTCTCTCTCTCTCTCTCTCTTTTTTTTTTCTCTCCATCTTGTTAGCTCTCTTTTTTTCTCTCTCTCTCTCTTTCTGTTTTCACTCATCCTCTCACCCAACCTATTATCTTCTTTATCCCGCTCTCTCTCTTCCAGTCGGCTACTCCCTCCCTCCCCCCTAGAGAGAGAGAGAGAGAGAGAGAGAGAGAATTCAAATACTTTAAAAACAAAAGCAGAGTGCGACAGACAGAAAGAGAGAGAAAGGCCTCACCAAACCAGGGGTGTGGGATGGAGGGACAATCAGACCAGACAACGACAATGATGGAGAGATCTGGAAGTGTGGATACAATCACATAGGAGAGCAGACGAGGGGGGGGGGGGGGGAAGGGGGCTTATTCAGTTCTCTGTGTGTGTGTGTGTGTGAGTGTGTGTGTGTGTGTGTCAACACCTCTACAACAAACAGGAGAGCGGTCCTTACAAAGGTGGATCCTGTGGGGATTCTGATTATGCTCTCTCTCTCTCTCTCTCTCTCTCTCTCTCTCTCTCTCTCTCTCTCTCTCTCTCTCTCTCTCTCTCTCTCTCTTACGCACTTCCCCTCTGTGTGTGTGTGTGTTTGTGTTTAATTGTATTACTTAGTTAAATCCCTCCCTTCTGTGCTTTTGACCCACCAAACATGGAGAGGCATGGTTCCTCCCACCATCCAGTCTAAATCCATAGCTGCTCCCTGTCCTCCAGTTCAGCTCCGTCTCCTCTCCAGATCCCCTCCACACCTCCTCCTCTCCTCCCCCTCTCCTCCCCCTCTCCTTCGATCCATAAGGCCCCCAGGGCTCAATAAGGAGGTATTACTAAACTCACTCTCTGTTCCACTGCTGTTGGTGTTCGGCAAGCCCACACTCACACATTCAGACACTCACACACATACGCTCTCCAACACACAAACGTACCCATGTATTGATCAGCTTGGTATTAACTGTCTTGTCCACCATGTGCGTTGTGTGTTAGGGTGTGTGTGTGTGTGTGTGTGTGTGTTAGTGTGCTTGCCCTGCCCTGGTGGTGTAATAATGTAACTGATCCAGGGCCGTGTGGTCGTACACCTCACATTCTTCATCCGCACCTTCATCGTCGGCCGTCCGATCCCTCCTCTTCCTCGGCCCCCTGAACAGAAACGAATGAAGCCCCCCAGTCTGATCTCCGCTCACACAGTAAGCCAGGAGAACCAGCAGAGCTCTGTGCTCTGTCAGCGTGGTCTGCTGGGATACTGGGCAATGCCCACACTGAATAAATTGCATGTCAGCCTGTTAGTGTGAGGGCTTCCACACACACACACACACACACACACACACACACACACACACACACACACACACACACACACACACACACACACACTTGCACACACACTTGCACACACACTACCGGCGAGGCCCTCGGTTGTAGCCGATGGGACAGGGGCAGCAGCTTAGCAGAACAGCTGGCTGAGGGCTGAGCCAGGGAGTTTGGCTGTAAGAATGTGTGTATTTGCGTGTGTGTGTATATATGTGTGTGCGTGTGTGTGTGTGTGTGTGTGTGTGTGTGTGAGTGTGTGTGCATAATAAGAGTCAATAGGGGTGTCTAATGACTCGTCTTGTCCTGGGGTGTTCCTAGAGCTGACTTACTCTCACTGTGCTCT
>JAPMUY010003731.1:42500-67500 GCA_026901105.3 Galaxias olidus
AAAATAAAATGAATACAAATACTGAGAATCAAGAATAAAATGAAAATCAAAAATGAGAGATTCTCAATAAAATATCAAACAATTAGTTTTTCAAAATATACTGTGCGGTCTATTATGTCTGTGAGAGTGCATCGTGCGAGATATTGTCCAGGGAGAGTGATGCACAAACTCTCCTTAAACTGTTTTGCCTCTGTGCTCCCTGGAGCGTGGCCAGAACACAAAGGGCTGTGTTAGAGCTGAACATGGCCGGCGTGTTTTGATGAGTCACATGTTGGTCCAGGTCAGTCGTGCCGCGGTCCTTTCAGTGTTCAGTCCCATGTGCACATGGTGATGTTGACTGACCCTGTCTTTTACACCTCGCTGGGTTAAAGAAAAATGTCTTAGTAAAAAATGGCAATAAAGAAATTCTGAATCCATTAGGACAGAGCTGGAATGTGCCAGGTGCCCTTAGGTAACGGTTAGGACACGGAGTGAAAACCAGTCGCTTTGACTCCTGTCAAGTTCACAATAAAGTGTATCAGACGTTGTTGTTTTCTTAACCGCAGGAAACCTTTTTTATATCCATTTAGTTTGTGATTAGCTAAGCGTCACACTTTAGAGCAAAACGGAAAACAATCCCACTGACCCCCTACCCTTGTATTTTTTTGATTGTGAAAAACTCCTTTGATAACCCTTGTGTGGATCGCTTTTTGGTCAAATGACTCAGGCAGTGGGTCTAGGAAGAGGGAGCAGAAAGAAAATGAGAAACAACTTGCTAAAAGCATAATTGCATCCATTTGTTAAAAGGGTAATTACGCAAAAATTTTTATTTGATTATTCGTCGTCAATGCCTCTGGTCAAAAGCAGGTGAACACAACACACATAATTGCCTTAGAAGCTATTTGCAAAATCTATCCGTTTCATTATTTTTGGTTTCTTTTGAACTCATGTCATGTTTGAGAAAACCCTAATATCATAACAAAGACTTGTTCAGTACAATCCAAACTCTTAGGTTCGATACTTCCTGTGTTTCATCGAGACAGTTGCCATGGAAATCATGAAATATCTGTTCGGTTGCAAATATTGGCAATGGGAGCGCAGGTGTTGTTTATGGGATACATTTTATTAAATATTATTGGATCAGAGAAAATCAAGAATATCTTTCAACGGGCCCTGAAAACCAAAAAGCACATCCATTATAGTGCGAAGAGGAAGACCATATTTAACCCTACGTGGTTCGATATACAGCGTATCATGTGTGTGTATCTGTGTTGTCATCATGTGTTGTGACACCGTCATATAAATACTGAACTGAAACACGTTTTACGCTCACACTCATGCGTTCACAAACATACACACGTGGCTTTGAAATGGCAGCTTTTTTTTTCAACTCCAATCCTAATTTTCTCGTCTCATCTTCCATACAACCTGTTGTGCCTTTCACCTGAAGTTCTTTTTTATTACCTGTTGTTTCCATTATGATAAATAGAAATGGGACTCAAAGACAGCGGGCAAAGTGCGTGAAACACAGAAGAAATGCCCAATTGAGATTACAGAAGTGTTGTTAATGTACACTTTAACAGGGACAAATCTGACGAGCCTGGTCTCTCCTATTGTTCCACACACACGCACGCGCGCACACACACACGCACACACACACACACACACACACACACACACACACACACACACACACACACACACACACACACACACACACACACACACACACACACACACACACACACACACGCACACACGCATGCACACACACACAGTACTGAATCTGCTTTGCGGAGCCGGTGTGCAGCTTGTGATTGCGTCCTTGTTCTGCGTGTCCGCGGGCCGTCCATTAGAGGCCGGCTGGATTCATAAAGAGGCTGCCTCTGGCACGCTGCTGGGAGAGAGCTGATCCTCACCACCAGCTTTACTTCTGGAGTAGAGAGGGAGACTTTTGCTCTTCACCTTTCTTTCTTATTCCCTTCCCTGCCTCCTCTCTTTCCATCCCTCCATCTCTCCGCGTTAGCCGCACTTCAGTAATTACTCAGTGGAGGAGAATGTGGTTTGGCTTTTCGGTAAAATGCAATCATCTCCTTCTGTCATATAATATACGTCACAGGAATGGAACATGTACATGAACGTAGATGTCCTGCCCCTGTAGCAGCTGTAAAGATCAGCGTGACAGGTTAGAAATGCTGGGAGCGAGGCGGGCAGTCAGACCGACAGACAGATACACAGACAGACACAATGACTCTGTTCCCCTAGTCAGACCGACAGACAGACAGACAGACAGACAGACAGACAGACAGACAGACAGACAGACAGACAGACAGACAGACAGACAGACAGACAGACAGACAGACAGACAGAATGGCTCTGTTCCTCCAGTCAGGCCGGGGCTCCAGGAGAGGTGTCCAACCGGCTGATGATGTCCCCCAGGCTGACTTCTTCATCCCAGACGGATCCATGTGTGGCCCACCACTCTGGACTCAGGCAGACTGCCAGTGACTTCCAGGGCCAACCGCAACAACTAGAGGGGACAGATCTATACAAACACACTTACGGTCACACCCCAAGGCATTGCTATGGACTCAAAAGGAAGAGATACACACAACAACAGTACAAAGTCAGAAGAGCATACAGATGTGCACAGTGCCAAACTGTCTCCAGCACACACACATACAAGTGATCCAATTCACATGGTCAAACACACACACACACACACACACACACACACACACACACACACACACACACACACACACACACACACACACACACACACACACACACACACACACACACACACACACACACACACACACACACACACACACACACACACACACACACACACACACACACACACACACACTGGCGCACCTGTAAAGGCAGGGAGATGAATGACAGTGTCAAAGGACTGTACGTCCCATATCAGTGTGTGTAGACAGAGAGACTCTTTACTGGGCTTATCTCCCTGGAACACCAGCCTGGGAGAGAGACAGGAGGGAGGGAGAGAGAGTGAGAGACCAAAGAAAGGGGAGGAAAAGAGAGTGAGTGTGGGAGCGATGGAGAAACGGGGAGGGAGTGGGAGAGAGACCGAAGGAGCGGAGGAAAAGAAAAGAGAATATCATGGGGGGTTGTATCGTATATCATCGAACATAGAAAAGAAAAAAAAGATGTCTGTCTCTCTCCTCAGCTCGCAGCCGTGTTTCTTTTTTAGCCTCCACTGTGACACGGAGCGCTGTGGAACGTCAACAGCAGACAACGGCATTGTGGAGTAAAGCTGTGGAACTGTTGGCCAGAGTACGAGCTCTAGTTCCAATCCTGAAGGGTTCTAACAACGAGGAGTCGTCCCCCCCCCCCCCGTCGCCGTGGCCTGGTCTGTGTGACGGCCATGTTTAGAAGTGACGGCATTCCTCCCAGCGCACGCCTCCGTCGCGCTGGTCCCTGGTCCCGTCATAGGACAGCTTTAGCATCGCTGCTCATCCCCCTCGCGTGTCTCCCAGAACCACAGCGAGGGAAGCAGGGAGGAGTCGTGTCTCTGCCGGAGGAAAACGTTGCATCATTTATTGCCCCCCGCGAGGCACCATGTCCTCCTCCCTCCAAAGATAACACAGTCTCAGAAGTTAGTCATCTTAACACGGCGAACACGCTGCCTACCTCAACACTTCACACTTTGCTCTTAACACGCCACGCGTTCTGTGGAGGCCATGCTTTGGTCTGCGTTGGAGGTTCCAGAGCGAGTCACGTTTAACGACACCTCGGGCGACACAAAGACAGAAGAGTCCGTTTGAGAGAGAGGGGTCAGGGGTTTAGCACCAAACGTTAACATGTTCTCCTGCTGTTGTAGCCTGCTGGCTGCTCCCTTTGGTTGGTGTCCACAGCTCTCTGACCGTTGTGTCCTGTGGGCTGGTCAGTGGAGAGGAGAGGTGGAGATGCCGTCCACTAAGGCACCATGTTTCTGAGCACGTCACCACAGGAGACCTGCTAGTGGTCCTAGGAGACTGTAATACAGACCAGACAGAGTCCTAGGAGACTGTAATGCAGACCAGACAGAGTCCTAGGAGACTGTAATACAGACCAGACAGAGTCCTAGGAGACTGTAATGCAGACCAGACAGAGTCCTAGGAGACTGTAATACAGACCAGACAGAGTCCTAGGAGACTGTAATGCAGACCAGACAGAGTCCTAGGAGACTGTAATACAGACCAGACAGAGTCCTAGGAGACTGTAATGCAGACCAGACAGAGTCCTAGGAGACTGTAATACAGACCAGACAGAGTCCTAGGAGACTGTAATGCAGACCAGACAGAGTCCTAGGAGACTGTAATACAGACCAGACAGAGTCCTAGGAGACTGTAATGCAGACCAGAGAGAGTCCTATGAGACTGTAATACAGACCAGACAGACTCCTAGAGACTGTAATGCAGACCAGACAGAGTCCTAGGAGACTGTAATGCAGACCAGGCAGAGTCCTAGGAGACAGTAATGCAGACCAGAGAGAGTCCTAGGAGACTGTAATGCAGACCAGACAGAGTCCTAGGAGACTGTCATACAGACCAGACAGAGTCCTAGGAGACTGTAATGCAGACCAGACAGAGTCCTAGGAGACTGTAATGCACAGACAGAGTCCTAGGAGACTGTAATGCACAGACAGAGTCCTAGGAGACTGTAATGCAGACCAGACAGAGTCCTGGGAGACTGTAATGCAGACCAGACAGAGTCCTAGGAGACTATAATACAGACCAGACAGAGTCCTAGGAGACTGTCATACAGACCAGGCAGAGTCCGTTCCATAGGAGGAGGCTGGAGAGAGGATGCTGGTGAACTTCCCGTCTCCTTCCAGTGTTTGTGGAATTACTCCCAAAGCTGGGGTCTCTCCTTTGTCCTCCATAACGAGCCGCTGAAAATCCAATCGCTGGCCGCAATTATGACCCGGCCCGCCATTAATCACAACCAGTTTATACTGTATCTGAGTGTAGGCGCTGATTGTGTGTGTGTGTGTGTGTGTGTGTGTGTGTTTCCTGTGTTGGTGTGTCTCTGTGTTTGTGTGGGTGCTCACTTGTTCTGTGTAATGTATCTCTCACCTTCAGTGATGTAAGTATCTTACACACACTCCCCCTGATTTATCAAACTCCCGGCCTCCATGTCTGTCCTTCAACTCACATTCTCCTTCCTCTCCTGCTTCATCATTCGTAGTCTTCTCTCTCCTCGGGGAAAGATCCCGTTGTTTAATCTGATTGCCGTGCCTATTGCCCTCCTTTTGATGAATTCTCTCAGCTAATATGAACCCACGGATGTCCTCTGATTCAGAGTAAATTGTTTTGGGTCTGCCCTTCAAGAGGGTAAGGAGTGCTGGCCCTCAACTCTAACCTGAATGAGATCTGCTGAGGTTATTAACACAGGGCTGGAGGATAGGAGGGAGAGAGTGAAGGAGGGAGAGCGTGAAGGAGGGAGAGGGGAGGAGAGAACGATGGAAAGATAGACAGGGGAGGGGGTGGCTGAGTGGGGGTGGGGGGGGGGGGGGTTCTGGCTGAGAGAAAACAGCACAGAATTAGAAAGGGAGAGGGTGGAGGGAGTGAGAGACAGAGCCTTTGCCTGGTTCTAAGGGCGTGCACAGGAGTTAGAGAGGGAGACGGACTTCACACAGTGGAACTCTAATGCGTTCTTACTGATGCATCACGCTGAATTAAGAGTTCTTTTGGTTCTAGAGGTGACAGACAAAATAGAGACACCACGAGATGGACAGCCAGGGTGAGAAACAGAAACTGACCGACGGACAGAGAGAGAGAGAGCGAGAGAGCGAGAGAGAGAGAAGGAGAAGAGTAAAGAAAAAAGACTGTACCAATTCTCCTTCTGCTTCTTCTCTCCCTCGTTCCGTTTTGCTATGCAGCTTCCTCTGCCAGAATTTGAATCACCACCCTCTCCACCTGTTAACGATGCACTTAGCCACAATGCAAAACATGTTTATCTAAGCAAGGCCAACTATCAATAGTCCATACAATATTTGTTCTTCTAACATAAATTACCTTCTTAGGAATTGTGGATACTAGGTTATCTAACTTGTCAAGGACATGTATCTTCAATTATATTGCCACGTGATTGCAACTAGTTTGAAGTACATTTTACATTAAAAGCCAGGGTACGTTAGTATAGGACGTTCTTTTGATAACGCTGTGTACTCTTTTTATATACATGCATTTCAGGATATTGAGTCTTGTTTTAAGATTCTGACTTTCTTTCTTAAATTAGGGTGCCAAGGAGCGATCCAAAAATAAGCAAAACATAAATAAAAGACACTGGATAAGTTGGATCATTTGGGTTTAGGTGTTTGCTGCACACACGTTTAGTTCTTCCTGAGGTATGTAACTTTTTTGATATCAAGGAGATTTCTAACTCAGTATTTTAGTTTTGGTATTTCTAATGGCTTGTTTTTAAGTACAAATGTACTGTTTTAAGATGTAAATATGTTTCTAGACATCAAAGCTGAAGCACATTTAATGAAACAAAATTATCCATCCATCCATTAACTTTACCGCTTAGACAGGGTCAAAGCTATCCCAGCGGACACAGGGCCCATAATGTAGACAGGCATAAATTTTTGTGAGATTCCTTAGTGTCTATGAAGCACATTTAAAAATATTTGAACATAAAACAAAATTATATTATAAATAATTATTTTTTTGTATTAATTATTAATTAAGGTGCCTCTTTTTTTGATGATACAACTATAATAGACAAACCAATATTCTAAATCTGACATTATGGTCCCTTAAGCCAAGTGAAATGTATCTAATTTCAAGTAAATCCTTGCCGTGCATTGCCATGTTTGAATAAATCCGTTTTTGCGAGCTCACAAAAGGCAAAGAATGTTGCCAGTATCGACTGTTAACATCGAAGATAGTGTTGGCATAATTACAGCTCTTTCGGACTGAATTAACGGTAATCCTCCCTTCGCTAGATATTAATGGCAAAACTTGGCCTGCCACCTCGTAGACCTGCTGTTAAGGGAGAAGGAGTCTCAGGGGCGAATTCACAAAGAATGGATGGCTGCCGCTATTAGCACAATGAATTGCGTATCATTTGCACCCGCTATTTGCTCCCATTTCAAGGACTGATTCTCAAAAGATATTTCACTAATGGTATGCCTGCGCAATAACACTATAAAGGTCTAATGCATTTTGCCCTTGCGCCTGATTAACCTGTATCTGCAATTAATGTGGTCTCAGTTAAGTAAAAAAGTGATGTTCTCGTTCTAAATATCCACTCACAAGCACTTGCATTACCATGCCTTGGCCTGGCTACAGTCACTCCTGCCACGATCACTGAAATTTCTGTGCATGACACCCGTTATAATTGCGCTTCAATTGCCACACACTCTGAAGGCGCTAATAATTTCATTGTAACTGCGTCTGGCAATTAGTGCCGAATTTTGCAATGAGGCTTATTTGCATAGGAAGTGGGCAATTGTGCGTCAAACATATGCATATTACCTCACCTAGAAGCTACTTGAGTGGCAGCACAGTTAGCATTGAATTTCACCCTTTGCGAGTGCTTTGTGAATTAGACAGTTTCTTTTTGTGTTTTATGTTTAACATCGGCAAAAGCCACACAATCCTTTTGTGAATTTGAACAACAAATGCCAACCTCTTAGGTTCAAGTTCAATGCTTCCTGTTTTTTCTTTAACTTTCACAATAACTTGTGTCCTGGAACAATCTTCATAAATGTTATAATTGAGGAAACTGTAGTTTGACTTTCTATCACTAATTTGGAGGGAAAAGCTGGTATTTCATTTCCCAAAGGGCATTAGTTTAACTAGCTTGTGAAAGTCGTTCAGGTTCTCTGCTGATAGAGCTATCTATCTGGCTCTTCTCAGACAATAACCATATTTCATATCTTTTCTACCAATCTTTGTTTGAAGATTATATCTGAAAGTAATTATATATTTTGGTGATTTAACAATGATAGTACCCACAAATATTTACGAGCAAGAATTAGTCCCAATCATAACATCAGTTATATCATGGATTTACATGTTCGTGAAGGTGCCAGAGCAAAAAAGCAAAGGGAACCAATGATATGCTCATGTACACACGCACACGCACACGCGCGCGCGCGCGCGCGCGTGTGTGTGTGTGTGTGTCAAAGCCCGTCCCCCCCTGTTGGGCGCCCCTCGTGCGTGTGTGTCTGTCTGATCAGACTAGACACAGTTCAGTGCAGGGGTCTCCCAGGTGAAATGAAAGGCTGGTGGGCGTCGCGCTGCTGGAGGAAAGTGATTAGGGTTCAATTAGAAGGGATGGCCGTCCAGGCCCCCGCTGTGCTCTGGACGCTCGCTACTCATCAACCCCATCCCTCGGCACATCTTGCTTATCAATTGTAAAATATTGGCCGTGACACAGGCGTAACAAGGGGCTTAATTAAGGAACTAAATCAATTCCAAATCACTTCCTGCCGCGTGTCCCTGCCGGTCGCTGCCGTCGTTATGCGGAATTATGGGTGTCAGGTGTGCGGGGCAGAGAGGAATGGACCCCCCCTCTTCAGTCTCCTCGCCTCAGCGTCGCTTCAATGGACCCAGGGAGCCTGATGGAGGCATCCCCCTCTCCTCTCTCAGTCCCATTCAGTCCTCTGACGCTTCCTTCTGAAGCTGCACTGTCATGTTCACTGAGGAGGTTAGGGATCTGTAGTTCATATCTGTAGTTTTCTTTGTGTTTTCCTGGTTGTTATGCCTTTCGGTAAATGACACAGTAACTGTGTGCTTGTTGGAGACGAGGACAATGTAGGATACGTATTGTTTCCACAGGAGGTACAGCTAAATAGCTAAATGCACTTCGTGATATTGTGTCTCTCGAGAGCTGTCATCTTTTTGAAACAGAGGTGTTACCTTAACTACCAGCTTCTCTCTCTCCCTGTCAAGACAGACCGTGGGAATCAAGCTCTCCAAAACAAACACAAACTCTCCGCTGCAAGGAAAAACAGAGTGAGAGAAAACAACTTGTGTAATGATCGGATGTAATTTGCCCCTAGATATCCGTGTTGTTCAGTAGGACTCTTTTTTTCTCACATTGTTTTGCAAACCTAGTATTTGATAAAATAGTTCAAACTTGTCCTCTAAAAACTGAATAAACTCCTTTTTTTGCCGTTGTTTACATTGAGCTAACAATTCCAATTGTGCTTGGAATTCCTTTCCATAAAGAAAAGGGAGGATGGACACGGAGCGAGGACGAGGGAAGAGCGGGTGCACCGTGTTCCTTTGTCCACCAGCGCTGTTCTCTGCCTCGACGTCTTCCCGTCCTCTCGATATTAAAAAGGTTCCTCAGCGGGGGGAGGCTTCGCGTCACTAAGCAACGGCGCCAGCCGGTGTCACAACACTAACAGCCCCCCTCCCCTTCCTTCCACAACTCATATTAAACTGCAGCTTAATTTATGAGGCTCTGTAAACTGTTTCCCTCGGTGCCTTTTTAATATCTGCCTCGTGCAGATGGCTTTCCTGGCAAATATGCACTCTGTGGCGGTCGTGGCACGCTCGCGCACACCTCCACCCCTCTGCCCCGTCTAGAGGAGGGAAACAGATTGCACTCCCGTCCTCGGTGACACTGACGTTAATGCTGTATGTCTCCTTGCTTGGGACGCCGCCGCCTCTGCCTTGGTCTCCCGCTCTCACCGCGAACTCAACCCCCTCCCCAGGCCCAGCCCCCTGGATTTAGAACTGTCCCTGCTGCCAATAGGAGGCCGTAGGGGAGCGCTAGCAGCAGGAAAAAAAAGTGCCCTGAGGGAAACGCCCTGAGGTGGATCGGTTGTTGGCTGACAAGGGGTGGTTCTGTGGGGGCTGCCAGCGTGATGGGATCTCCCAGACCGGGGACAGTGACGCTGGCGCATGTGAGTGTGTTTTCCAACTGAAGTGCAGTGATGTGCACGGCAGTTCAGGACAGGACCCCTATGGCCTAGATACACTGACCGTTAGAATTCAGATGGGCACGCTGCCCGGACCCAATGTAGCAGAACAGACAGAACACAGTCGGCATGGCAACTTGGCCTCGGACACTTACACCTGTAGACCCCCGGCACTGGAGCCATCTGCACCTTGTGTTGAGCTGAACAGTCATGTCCTCCATAGCTCACTGCTTCATGGGGGTGAGGTCTCTCTCAGCGCCTGATAGCTCCCTTCAGGTACAGGACAGGCTGGCTGTCTGTAAACCTCTTCTCTATTGGATTTAATACCAGGCCTGGGGGCCTGGTGAGATGGGACCAGATTGAATCTCTGAATAAAGTATGGGCTCAATAAGAGTCTGGCCTTCCACCATCTTGTGTTATTATGTTGTTTTCATCCATCTGGTATCAGCCATCTTATGTGGTTTCATCCGGTTCTCAGACCTGCCGGCGGACGACTGAAGCCTTTTCTAAAGCTAAAGCAGGAAAATCTGCAGCTCTATGGCCAGGTGAGAAAGGGGTGACTGTTGCATTTTGTTCACCGTACTGAAGGGGTTACAGCAGCGTTTTTGTCCAAAAACAAAATTTGTCCTAAAGTGGAAAGAGAGACACTGTGTTTTAACTGAACCTGTGGGCCACTGCTGTGGAGGAGGCCATTAGGCAGATAGAGGCTAAGTAGCTCTGAGGGGGTGGGGGCTTTGGGGGCTGTGGAACAGTGCCTTCTCGCCCCCATGGTGGCCTCCCGTCGAGGGGTGAATTGATTCTCTCCCGATGCTTGATGGGGAAGGCGAGGCTAACAAGCGCGGGCAAGCGACGGGCTTTATTAGTGTGAAAGTTAGAGGGCACTTCCACTTTGTCGCTCTCTGGTTCAGCCGAGCGTGATAATGACGGGTCTCCTTTTAGTCTCCTTTTCTCAAAGCGCTCCATAGACATGAGAAGTGAGCAGTGAGCTGGTGTGTTACTGCTCTCTACTGCTCTGCGACTGGTCCAAACTGATATCTACTGCTCTGCTACTGGTCCACACTGATATCTACTGCTCTGCTACTGGTCCACACTGATATCTACTGCTCTGCTACTGGTCCACACTGATATCTACTGCTCTGCTACTGGTCCAAACTGATATCTACTGCTCTGCTACTGGTCCAAACTGATATCTGGATGAGACTTTGGAAAAGTTTTGGGTGCCCGTCTTATCCACTTGACCAGCCCCTTAACAAGAGGGAGCAGCTCTTTTATAAATATATATATATATATGAAAACTGGTCAAATGTTCCCCCCAATATGATTTTGCCCATACAAAATACATTTTTATTTTCCTCCATGAATTTTGCAGCTTTGCCCGGCCAGGCTTAGTCACACATTTCAGACCTTTGCATCTTCTCTCTGTCTGAACACCTCTCCAACAGAGGAGAGTTAAAGTGGGCCATGTTACCTATCATATCACCCTGGAACAGTTCCTATTCTGACCCAGCCCTCTCACACATCACCACCCATGTTCAATGTAACACAGACATCCATCTGTGGTTAGGCCTGATTTGATTGGGTGTGATGAAGTTGTTGAACGGGAAACGTGCGATGCATCCTAACAGCCGGCGATGTCACAGCCGTCAACTTGGAGAATTCCACCTTTTCCCTCTAAACGGCCTAAAAAGACGAGATGGATTGAATGTGACTCCGTACTAATCAGCTCCCAGGTGGTGGGGTTGCTGTTGTGAATGGTTTACAAAGCCAACGTTTTACCTGATTACCAGGGACTGGGATCCTGTCTTGGGACAGCTGGCTGTAGAGACGAACCTTGAAGACACCAATTAAGCCTAATAAGGGCCGCTTATGCACTGGAAGCTGATTCTGTTCCCCTTATTAAGAGGATATTGGGCGTGCCCTGTTTATTAGCGAGTACACAGACATGCACACACACACACACAAACACACACACACACACACACACACACACACACACACACACACACACACAGGAACCTGTCTAATATAAGAATATTTACCTGTGAATACAGTACTGCTTCTCCCTACATGGTTTAATTATCCATTTGAAAGGGCTACTTAGTCCCTCTCCTCCCCAGGAGAAGTGTGCTAACATTGGACCTCTGAGAGCGTTTTGCCCCCCTAAACTATAGGGAGCTCCAGAGACCTGGTGGAGTGTGGCTCAGCCTCTGTCCTTTGGGATCTAGCCAGCTCTCCCTCATAGCATTTTCCCACCATAGCTTTGACATGTACCACGCTGGCCCAGATGGTTCCTATCCCTGCAATCGCTGTTGTAGCGTCTAAAAGTGAAAAACACATGCATACCAAATTTCATTCAGCCCAGTTTTGCCCTTGTCATTTGACTCCTCACCCTCTCCTCCCCCGTCCCCAGCCTGTAACAATGAGAGGCTCCAGGGGGAGCTGAGCCAGTGGAGCCCTCCCTGCAGGTCTCCGTCTCCAGCCCCCGTCAGAGTCACTGATCAGGCAGCTAGCCGTCGGCTGACAGCCACTCACTGTCATATCACTACAGTATGCAGTGCTCCCAAGGGAACATGGCAGAATGTGATACACTGTCTTCTCCCTTTCTGTGAGTTGGCACGGACGTGTGTGTGTTCTTAGTGCATGGGTGGGACTGTGCTTTACACTGCAGTTTCATCAAGCGTGGTAAAGTTATGGTGATGGGAGTTTTGGGGGCCTTTTAATTATGTGATTTTTCATTCTTTGTGGAATTTTTTTTTTTTTTTACTATTTTGTGATAACTTAATCACTTTAAGGCTGCACAACTAAATCACTTTGTGAAAGCAGCTTGCTGAGAGATTGGTGTGTGTAACAACGTAAACATTACTGGAGCCCCATTAACCCAAGGATCCCTGACACACACTCACACACACACACACACACACACACACACACACACACACACAAATAAAAATAAACAACATAAAAGGCCATGTATACACACGCACGTGCAACTAAACGTACGAACCAGGGGTGTGCTAACACACAAACACACACAAAACCACATGTCACGTGTTGCTGTCATTGACACGCCTCGACGGTAGAGAACACACAACACGTACAATAAACCCAATTTCACCAGCAACGATGTGTGTGTATCACAACACGTACAATAAACCCAATGTCACCAGCAACGATGTGTGTGTATCACAACACGTACAACAAACCCAATGTCACCAGCAACGATGTGTGTGTATCTTTGTCTAGTTCATTTGTAGCTAAATGCTTCTTTCATGTCTACCTGTGAGGGTTCCACCTTTGATATAAGCCGTCCTTTAGAGCGCATTAGAACACTTCCTTTAGAGCGCATTAGACCACTTCCTTTAGAGCGCATTAGACCACTTCCTTTAGAGCGCATTAGACTACTTCCTTTAGAGCGCATTAGACCACTTCCTTTAGAGCGCATTAGACCACTTCCTTTAGAGCGCATTAGACCACTTCCTTTAGAGCGCATTAGACTACTTCCTTTAGAGCGCATTAGACCTCTTCCTTGCGTCGACGTCCCAGTGTTCTGACGGAGCTGCTGCTGCAAGTTGCCCCTGTCTTTGAAATGCCCGCCGATCGCTGGGAATTGCCCAAATGTTTAGCATTGAGTCCAAGTTCTCGTGGCGTAGTTTCCCTGCTTAGTGTGCGATTTTTTGCAACATTATTTTGAGGTGAATTGTTCACTGTAGCCAACCCTCAGTGCCCATAGACTTCAGTGTGAGGAAGGCAGATGGCAGATATCTCCTTGGAACTGGGTTTGAATGAAGTCTCTGCAAACCCATGCACGCCTGCCCTCTCCGTGGCACTCGTCCAGAGTGCCTCTGTTTCCGTGAGATGAGCGTTAATCGGTTGGATTGGTGTTCCGTCACTAGTCTTGGATAATGGTGTCATTATACAGTACTGTGCAAAAGTTTTAGGCAGGTGTGAAGTCTTTAAAGTTATTAAAAAATATATACATATATAAATGTGAATAAATTTTTTTTTTGACCTTGACCTTTCCCATGATGCAACAGTGTAGCCGGTCGACGTATTCCACTTTGGTTTGTTTACATCGTATTATGCTAGTCTGTAAGCGCTGAAAGCGTTTACCTAGCTTTGTAAAATGGGTAAGCCTTGTATGTGGTTAAAGGTCCGGGTTGTTGAAGATGTAATGGCCACCCTCGTGTGATCGTTCTTCATCTGCATGCATTGACAGAGTGGGTAGAAAGCTATTTTAAAACAGTAGCTGGAAGTCAGCTACAGTCAGATAACTTCACAATAAGCCTTCATTATTTTGGTCCTTCCAAATGTTACAATGGTGATAAGCTGCAAAACTGTGCATTGCTAAAGCTTATACATTGTAAATTAATGAACTAAATGTTTTGTGAAGGTTATGGAGATATACACATTACAGCTTTACGTATCACCTCCCAGAAGCAGCAAAGTTGAAAGCCAGCTTGCTAGCAAGTTCCAAACATAACAAAATGATCAGGTCATGTATTAGCCACACTTATATACACTAAGTAATATATTCAAAGTAATCTCTATGTTGAATTTGACTATAGCGCAAACATATTCTGAAATCCAGGGCTTTATTTTAGTACAATAGCAATTTAATCCCGAAATAGTCCGTCCGTCCGTAAATTGAATGTTTCATTATTAAAAATCAAACTTCACCTCTCTTGTTATTGATTTTCCAATGAGCTCCCTCTTTCCACCTCTTTCTCTCTTTCCTCTCTGCTTTTCCTCCATCCTTGCTCTTTCCTTATCACCCTTTCATACATGCATGCCGTCCTTCAATCTGGCCACGGGTTCACGTCCGAGTCTTTGCCAGTCCTCTCCAGAACACACATTCCCATCCATTCACTGAGGAATGGGAGAAAAACAAATGCTTACTTGTTTGAACATTTGTCCAAACCTTATTGGTGGCTTTGCGCTAAGATGATGTTATATTTCATATTCAAACCGATCCGCCAAAGTGAAGAAAAGATGTATGCTCACAATATTACCGTTTTGTTGTTCACCCTCATTTCTATTCATAGCAACCAACAATTACTGTAAACAAGCATTTGAATTGGTCATATTCAGTGTTCGTTGGCCAGAGCTTGTTAGAAACTTCTATATTTGTATTTTCCTTAGCCCAGCAGACCTTAATCTGGAACGCCAGGTGTGTGCCTGCTTTCATCATAGATAGAGGGCTTCAGTTAGTGACCTCCCCATAGTTTTGTTTGCTGAGGGCTTGAACAGTATATAAAAAATTATTTGACAAACCAAGCTATTCCATTTCAGATTGTTCTAGCCCCACAATCCGTCCGACTCAGGGGAAACATTCTCCGTACAGCTGCAGATCCACCCCACGGCGTCTAAAAGCGTCTGGATGAATCTGGTTGGAATGAATAAATCATAGACGTCTCCTTTGCACCACTTCCTCCGTCCGTCTTCACGCCGCGCGTCCTAACTCGTTAAGAGAGATTTACAAACAAATGTGAAATGTACGTTTTGCCTGAGGGAGGCAACGGAGAAGGAGAGGCCTGTGGGGCCGCATGGATTTTTGTTTCAGCCGGTGTTCTACAATATCCTGCTAATTACCTGCAATAGTTGGAGTTGGAGGGGGAGGGGGCTGTAAAGAAAAGGAAATACCAGGGGATGTGTTGTTGGTTGCAAGGCATTATGGGAAAGTGAACTTTGTCGACTCTGTCTGTGCCTTGAGGCGGTTGAACATGTAGATGGGAGGAGGTTATGACAGAAGCAGAGAGAGGATGGTGTGTGCGTGTGTGTGTGTGTGTGTGTGTGTGTGTGTGTGTGTGTGCGTGCGTGCTGGAGAGGAGCAGGTCATTGGAGGTTATGGAGCCTTATTGCAGAACTCTATTTTGTTACAAGTAAGGCTGACATCACCTGAGCCAGTTGAAATCTGTTCAAAAATAACAACATAGGATCTCACAGGATATGAATAGTGCATGGACATCACCAGAGACACCACCCCCTCCTATTTGTGTTATTAAATATAAAACTGCAGAGGCTTTCATAAGTTGTGAAACCCACTAATGATTTAAAAAAATGCGAGCTAAGAGTTGCATAAGGTATGAAAAGTCATCGCTGCTTCAGGCCACTGACCTCATCTTTGAACAGCTCCAAGGCGTGACGTGAGGTTCTTTCTCGTTGCGTGCTCCGGGGTAAGTCAGCGCTGCCTGTGAGAGAGGAGCACGTGGAACAGCATTCTGCGTTGCCGTCATTGACACACCTTGACAGTAGAGAACACACAACGTACAAAGAGTCTAATTTCACCGGTGATGTGTGTGTGTGTGTGTGTGTGTGTGTGTGTGTGTGTGTGTGTGTGTCTTTGTCTAGTTCATTTGTGGCTAAATGCTTCTTTCATGTCCACCTGTGAGGGTTGCACCTTTTGACATAAGCCGTCTTTTAGAGCGCATTAGAACACTTCCAAGGCTCCATTCTTCTGATGGAGTTTCTGCTTCAAGTCTCCTCCCCTCCTCATCGTTAGTGACCGAGTCATGAAAGAAAATTGCTGTAAAACAATTGGATTTTTCATGTCTCTTCATGCCTCTGAGATGAAAGAGAGCGTGTGGGTTCAAAACCTCCCATGTGTGTTTGAAGTGGTTTCCATTTGAAGCCAGAGTCCGGGGTGCAGCAGGAGGCTTCGCACATTGCCTCCTTGTTGACTTCCAAAGTCAGCCCTCTGTGTGGTGAGGGGCGATGTGGAGCTTTAGGGGGTCGAGGAAGACGCAGGGGTCCTTTCCTCATCGCGCCGTGTGGTTCAGACCACTCGGAACACCTCACGTGATGCAACAAAAGAGGAGGTTTTCTGTTTAAACACTTTGACTTGCAAAAGCGATGTTCAAGAAACCCAGATTTGGGATGAAACAAAATCTCCCCGACGAATCGTCGTGCCTCCATGTAACCCTCGATCTTGACTCTCTAACGAAACATTTGTCTCACCGAATGCCCACCAAACTCTGTTCAAGGGAATTGCTCAAATGCTTAGCATTGAGACCAAGTTGTCCTGGCGTAGATCCACTGCATGGTGTGAGATTTTCCCATCCAGTTTTTCGAGGTGGAATGGTACACCGCCGCTGAACCTCAGACTGAGCCCGTAGACTTCAGCGTGACAAAGGCAGATCACAGATGGCTCCAAGGAGCCGGACTAATTCAAGCCGGAGTCTTTACACAGAACAGGACACACTTTACAATCTATTATCTGAGGAATTGTGGGTAAAAAAAACAACCCTGATACGTTTGAACATCCTTCCAAACCTTATTTTTGGCTTCGTGCCGAGCTGATGTGACAGTACCGACTGCAACTCATCCGCTAAGGGGAGGAAATTAGGCAGTCTGACAATATTACCTCCTTCTTGCTCACCCTCATTCCTATAGAGACCAAATATCCCCCTGAAAAGGCATTTGAAATGGTCATCTTTAATCTTTGTGGGTCAGAGCTTATTATCAACTTTTTGGTTGTATTTTCTTCATCCACCCAGCAGAACCTGAATCTGAATATCCAGGTGTGTGTGTCTGCTTTCATCGTGGAAAGAGGGCATCTGTTTCTGGACGTGGTTTTGTGCGTTGAGGCATGGTACAGTACATCAGGATGTGTACAGCAAAAGGAGCACGTTCATTCCACATTGTTCTAGCTCCACAATCCGTCCGACTCAGGGGAAACGTTCTCCGTACAGCTGCAGACCCACCCCACGGCATCTAAAAGCGTCTAGATGTATCTGGTTGGAATGAATAAATCAGAGACGTCTCCTCCGCGCCGCTTCATCCCTCCTTCTCGACGGCGTGTGTCCTAACTTGTAAAGGGAGATTTACAAACAAATGTGAAATGTACGTTTTGCCTGAGGGAGGCAACGGAGAAGCCAGAGAGAAGGAGAGGCCTGTGGGGCCGCATTTAGTTTCAGCCGGTGTTCTACAACATCCTGCTAATTACCTGCAATAGGTGGTGTTGAGGGGGCGGGGGGTATAAGGAAAAATAAATACCAGGGGATGTGTTGTCGGTCGCAAGCATGATGAGAAAGAGACCTGCTTGACTCTCCGTGTGCCTTGAGGCGGTTTGAGCGCGTAGACGGGAGGAGGTTCTGACTGCAGCAAAACGTGAATGGTGTGTGTTTGTGTGTGTGTGTGTGGGTGCGTGCGTGCATGTGTGTGTGTGTGTGTGGGTGCGTGCGTGCGTGCATGTGTGTGTGTGTGCGTGCTGGAAAGGAGCAGGCCTTTGGAGGTTATGGAGCCTTATTACAGAACTCTGTTTTGTTACAAATAAGGCTGACATCACCTGAGCCAGTTGAAATCTGTTCAAAAATAATAACCTCTGGTCTCTCGGTGTATGAATAGTACATGAACCTCGCTAGACACACCAGATTACCCTCCTCCTCAATTTATGTTTATTAAATATAAATCTACACAGGCTTTCGTAAGTTATGAAAATAGCCTATGCCTCATGCAATCTAGCTGTAATGATTTCAAAAATAGTGAGCTAGTGTTGCATAAGTGTATAAGTATTAAAAGCTATCACTGCGTTAGGCCTGCGTTAGCTGCATGTTTGAACAGTCTCAAGGCGTAAAGTGAAGGTCTTAGTGGGTCAGTCATTACAGGGTGAGAGAGTGGAACATGTGGAGAGGTTCTGTGGGGCATTGTGGGTGGTGGTGGGTGGTTTGGGGGTTGCAGGTGTTTGTTTCTCCCCTCAGACCTCTCTCCTCTGTCGGCCTGGGTCCTCCAGTGCTGCCTCCATCGTGGAGCTCAGAGGAAAAAAACATATTGATTCTGCCTCTTCTGAAAAAATAAATTAAACAACTTAGGGAAGGGGAAGAAAATGAAATGGCGTTAAAGACGAAACAGAATTACCCAAAGTGGGAAAACACGGCGTGGTAATCCTTTAATTGAATGAGGTCAATTACAACAGAAATCCTCTCTGTCTCTCCCTGTTCTCTCCTCTGCCTTTTCCCTCACTGCAAGGTTGTCCTAGGGTTGCCAAGCAACAGAGAAACACTTTCTCCTCTGTTTTTACTCTCTTTGGCTTTGGCTTGGTGTCCCGGAAGGCTGAGCGAGAGAGAGAGAGAGAGAGAGAGAGAGAGAGAGAGAGAGAGAGAGAGAGAGTGTGTAGAGGAGTGAACATTGAGTAGTGTTTGGCCCATGCCTTAAGCTAAATCAGAGCTTCACCCCCTCTCCGCCCCGGAGCAGCGCCCTCGGCAGGCGCGCCAGTGTTACTGCGGAGACGCTCCTGCAGCGGCCCAGCCCGGGGCGGTAAACAGTAGGGGTCAGCGTGGGGTCATCGGCGCAGCCCGCCCCGTCCTCCACCACGGGAGTGTGTTCCCGTACGGCTCCAGAGAAAGAGGGAGCCATTGTTTTATGATGCTGCTTTTTCTGAAGCAATGACTCACAAGAAACGGCTGTGCGCTCCACGATAAGCCGGAAACAAGAGAGTTCTCTGTCGAGAAAGGTAATATTATGGGGTGTGTGATGAGGAGGAGTAGGAGGAGGAGGAGGAGGGGGGGGGGGGGTTATTTCCATTTCTTTTTGAGGGTCCTCTGGTGGGGTTGTCCCCCAGGAGAACACACAGAGGTTCTTTTAAACTGTCGTGTTTGTGGAGTTGTTTACCCGTCTTGTGATTGACAGGTCTCCGTCTCACTAATAAAGCTCCCTGCCTCTCCCTGTTCCGTTCTCTGCTGCTTCAATAGCCTGTCATCGTGTTGGGACTGTGCACTGCACACATGGAAGCTTAACACGTCGGCCTACGTTCAGTCCTGAAGAGCACGCCCACTGCAGACTGGCTGTCAGGTTCCTCCAACCTGTCCCCCCCCCCGGGTCACGAACCAATCACGCCCTGCATTACTCATCTTTTCCTCCCTCATAACCAATCAGACACATCATTACTGGCTTGTCTCTTCCCATTAAAAGAGGCGCGTGTCGTTTTATCAGCCTCATGAAAGTCTCGGTCCTACCTCTTTGGTAAAAGATCTTTATGTTTTCAAAGCGTTTATGCTTTCATAAACAGAAATAATACGTGTGTTTTTTTTCACTGAATGTTAATAGGGAAAGTAAAGTGCTGGATGGGCATTAAAACCCGTACTGGACTCTGAGCAGAAGAATGGACTGAGCCCAGTGGGATTCCTTACCTGACACTACAACCAGCCACTCAAAGCAGCCAATATGGAGTCGTGCATTATGGAGAATATCCAATCATGTTCTTCTCCCCATACACCGTGATCTGATTGGTCCTGTCAGTTGGGGGTTAGATGTGTGTTACTGTGAATGACGTTTGATGGCTGTCAGGCCACAGAGTGTGAGTGTGTGAGTGTGTGTGTGTGTGTGTGTGTGTATGTGTGTGTGTGTGTGTGTGTGTGTGTGTGTGTGTTTTGCCCCACGGTGTGACATGCTGCTGTGTCAGCAACTTAGATTAATATTACATGACCACAGTGCCAGAGTTGTAGTGAATGGAGCGCACACATACACAAACACACAGCTTTGTCCCCACAGGGTCAAGCTAGATTTCAAGTCTCAATAATGACACCGTTTGTGAGTTTGTGATTGGCTGTCAGCGTGAAGGATAGGTTGGATGTTTCAGGAAGCTTTTGTTTTTTTTCCCTGGCTGCCTAGAGAGCTATTACATTCTGATGTGATATTAGAGGGATGTGATTGGTCGTCCTTTCATGGTGCAGGTTGTACTTTTATTATTTTCTATCTTCTGTCAGACCAGAGTTGTGAACAAACTCCAACCAAAGTTGCAACCAAAGTTGTATTATACCTTTATTAAACATACAACTTAAACACTCACAATGTCAAACAAATGTTTTATGTACTTTCTTCTTTTGCTAAATCATACGAGTACCAAAAAGAGGGGATAACATTCCAGCCTGAATGAATGGGAGGTATGAGTATGAACACAAGTGTGGGAGGGAGCAGCAGCAGAGGAGGTCAGACAATGAGCTGTGTCCTTGAGCAAGGCACTCACCATGTCAACTGTTCAGCTTTTTTTCTTGAGTCGGCCATGAAACATTGTGCCTGAAAATCAAAGAGCCCCGGCCCTGAAGTGGCCCCGCAACTGATGTTTTGTTGTAATGTGTCAGATCTGTGTGGGTTCAAGTCCAGGCCCTGGATGTGTTGTTGCTACCAACTAGCTTTTTCAATATGATGTATTATTTGTTTTTAGGTGAACACTCCTTCAATCTAAGAAGTATTACTCTCTCGCTCTTGCTCTCTCTCTCTCTCTCTCTCTCTCTCTCTCTCTCTCTCTCTCTCTCTCTCTCTCTCTCTCTCTCTCTCTCTCTCTCTCTCTCTCTCTCTCTCTCTCTCTCTCTCTCTCTCTCTCTCTCTCTGTGCAGTCCATCCGGGAGGTGACGGGCTACGTGCTGGTGGCCCTGAACCAGTTTGACTTCCTGCCCCTGGAGAACCTGAGGATCGTCCGCGGCACCAAGCTGTACGAAGGCCGCTACGGCCTGGCCATCTTCCTCAACTACCGCCGCGACGGTGTCTACGGCCTCCGGCAGCTGGGGCTCCGCAACCTCACAGGTCAGAGGGCACGCTGGGTCGGGGGCTGGAAGGTGCTGGTGGGGTTGAGTGGGGGCCTGGAGGAGGTGGGTGAGCTATGAGATGTGGTTGGGTGGCATTACCCATCAGAGCGTGAGTGAGCACAGGTCCACCATATTTATAATATCAACAACATGGTCCTACATTCTACTGTGGCGCCATGGTGATGGCATAAAAGTCGTCATATGAAACAACATTGGTCACTTTGTATTTATTAGCCGTGTGTATAATCCAGATTTAGATTTACATCTAATAGAGAGACATTTAAAGTCTGGAGTCCATAGCACCTCACATGGTGATGTAAAATCCAGACAATCGGTTCAGGTTTACATATCCTATAGAGAAACACTTAGAGTCTGGAATCCATATCACGTCATATGGATCCAGCACACAGGGCCCAGTGTGACCCCTTCTAATTATATGAAATTATACGACCTCCCTTAACCTCTATATCATAATAACAGAAATATCTATCTTTTTTAAATCCCTCAGCAGAGGCAAAGGGTGGTGTTTCCGGAGTTTCGGAGAAAAAATATTCAGAATGTCACCACACATGGTGGCATTTCTCTGATAGTAAATTGTTGTGTTCAACCACTTTATATGCACCTATTGAATTGGCCCTTTTAATTAAGAGGAGGAATGTAGTAGGAACAGCCCTCGCACAAGTCTCTCTTATTCCCACAAATTAATCCCGTTGAGGGATGAAATGACTGCGAAAAATCACAATGCGTTTCAGTTAATTGCCTTGTTTTTTCTTGCTGGGTTCTGATGTTGGCTTGTTTTGTAAAAGATTTTGTGAGCAAGTTCATAAACTAATCACTCTGTGTGCGCTGTGTTTGTTTGTGTAAAGAATTATCTATATTAGACGTGGGTGTGCATTATTTTTGTATTAAACCGTGTTTGTGTGTACAGTGGGGATAAATAAGTATTTAACACGTCAAATATATTTTGTAGGAATCATATTTCCAATGCAGCTATGCTCATGAAATTTTGACCAGACTCAAGACAACTTCCCAGTTAAAGAAATGATCAAATTCCAATCAATAAAAAAGTGAAATGACAGGAAAAAAGTATTGAACACTGTAAGAAAAAGCACTTGCCCACCTAGTTCCACTAATCGGTTTCCTACCTGTGCTGTTGAGAATCAGCCGGCTTAGTGCATGTTGACAGGATAGTAATTGCACTGACCCTTTGAAACGGGGTCATCCACCTCTGAATGCCAGTAAACAGATCATTTGTTACCAAGCTGTCGCACAAGAAACATCTAATGATGGGTAGAGGCAAAGAGCTCTCCCAAGACCTTGGCGACGGTATTGTTGAGAAACATAGTAAGGGTCTGGTTCCCGATGGATTTCCCAACTCCTAAATGTTCCCATAAACACCACTGGGGCCATTATCCGCAAGTGGAAGGACCGTATCACTCCACCCTCAACCGACCACGCACAGAAGCTCCTCGCAAGATCTCTGACCCGTGCCGTTAGAAAGTGAGCCAGGAGAGTAGCCCGAGTGTCAAGGAGCAAAAGGAGCTCCAAAAAGACCTGGAAGCAGCAGGCACAGTCGTCAGAGAGAACACAGTGGGCAGTGCACTCCACCATCACGGCCTCCATGCACGAAGACTCCATCACTGAAGAAAAGGCACGTTGAAGCTCGTTTGAAGTGTGCTACGCAACATCTGGAGAAGCCTGTGGAAGGGCAGATGAATGGAGCCATGTACTGGGACGTTCTTGAAAATAATCTGTTGCCCTCCACCAGGACGAGGAAGAGGAAACGCGGGTGGACCTTTCAGCTGGACCATGATCCAAAACATAATGCCAAGGAGACTGTCAATTGGTTCCAGAGGAAGAAATATAAAGGTGTTGGAATGGCCCAGTCAATCACCAGACTTCAACCCAGTGTGAGATGTCAGTTTCTTCATACAGGTAGTGGTCATTGCAAACAAAGGTATTGAAGGCGTTCCAGTTAGCGTGTCCACTCCTTTTCCCCTGTCATTCCACTTTATTGCACATCCCTTTTTTTTATGGATTGGAATGGGACGGTTTCTTTATCTCTGTAGTTTTATTGAGTTAATACCAATGTCTGGTTTCTCAATTTCATGTGAACAGCTGCATTGGAAATATGATTACTGAAAAAAAACATCGACATGACAAGTTAGTGTTAGTTTCTTCTGGCATACAAATTAAGATGCATTTATTATACTAACTGGAACAAGTCTTTGATATTTGCTGTTGCTAGGGTCAGTGCTATGACATCGTTGTCCTCTTTATTTGTGTGTGTGTGTGTGTGTGTGTGTGTGTGTGAGTGAATGCCTGAGCCTCCCTCTGTGTACACCCGTATACATGAGACTCACACGTGACCCCTTCATAGAGCAGCTCTCTCTCTTCTCTCTCTGTGTGTGAGAGCTCTGCTAGCAGCTCTACCTGCCTGGCTGGCTTCTAAGCCCTGGTCTGTGTGTGAGAGCTCTGCTAGCAGCTCTACCTGCCTGGCTGGCTTCTAAGCCCTGGTCTGTGTGTGAGAGCTCTGCTAGCAGCTCTACCTGCCTGGCTGGCTTCTAAGCCCTGGTCTGTGTGTGAGAGCTCTGCTAGCAGCTCTACCTGCCTGGCTTCTAAGCCCTGGTCTGTGTGTGAGAGCTCTGCTAGCAGCTCTACCTGCCTGGCTTCTAAGCCCTGGTCTGTGTGTGAGAGCTCTGCTAGCAGCTCTACCTGCCTGGCTGGCTTCTAAGCCCTGGTCTGTGTGCGGGCCCGCGCCCCGTCAGGGAGCTGTTTACTCACCCCGCCCTCCCCCTGGGATCCTTCCCTGTATTTACATGTTATTTGACTGCGGCACGTTACATCTAAGGAACACCAGGGGGTTTGGGCCAGCCGTCTGTTCAGGCCCCCTAGCGAGCGCTTACAGCGAGGAGGCCCGGTGCTGCTGCTGCGTGTTTGTTGTGTTGACGCGGGCCAGGCGTCACATTACCATAGCCTCACCGACAAAGAGGCAACGGAGAGACGGACAGCTGTCTGGGCTGACCTGGGAATGAGAGATTCTCTCTGTGGAGGAGTTGGGAACACGGGAAGGCTGCTGTCGTGAGAAATCTCTACCAGGAAGAAACTCAGTTAGCTACTGTCACATACATGGATCGTTCAGTTGATGAACATTTGTCATTGGTAAATGGAGGATAAGAGTGCTTATGCTCATAGAGTCATTCTGGTTTTATGTGTCAACTCCCCCTCGGTGAATAAACTGAAGGGTGGGCAGTTTTAGTCAACCCTTTATTAACACATTTTTGTTTTTACGTTTTGCTAATGTTTTAATGTTTTTGTATTTAAATTGTGAATCCCTCACCTCGTTTTTAATGGACGGTTTGTGGGGAGTAAACTAGAAGAGAGGGAGAGGAAGAGGAAGAGGAAGGTGGAAGAGCTGAAAGAAAATGGTTTCAAAATCAAGCTTTTGATACTGTGGCACTCCATATAACAAAGCGGAACGACAATGATTAAGAAAATCAAATTGCCAAAAAAGATCCAAAGCCCAACCTCTGTATATGAAATATGGAAACTGTATGCATTTATTCCAGAGACAAGAGACCATTGTAATGCAGTGTGTAACTCAAAA
>JAPMUY010003731.1:70000-82500 GCA_026901105.3 Galaxias olidus
CAGCATCCCCCATAATCCACTGGAAAGGGAATGATTGAACAACAGGTACTTATGCGCAATTGTTTTATTTTTCAACCACGCGCTTCCGCTTCGTACCTACTAGGCGGCGGAAAGGGTGTGTGTGTGTGTGTGTGGGTGTTTAGTGTCTGCAGTGCGGAAGTGTCCATAATGTTCCGCATCGTTTTACCGTGAACCATTTAGAGAGCGGCTAGGCTACACCCGGCTCCTCGAGGCTCCCAAGCCCCCAGTGGAGCGCCCGGCGGGGATCCGCTGCTGCCGGGGAATTGGATCGTGTTCAGGAATCTATGTTCATAAAGTCTGGCCCACCTTACAGCACGATGGGAGGAATGTTATGATGTGTGCACCACATGAGTGTGTTGTTCAGTTAAGGGGCTGCAGGAATACCCTTCAAGACAAGCACACACACACTATAAAGGCACACACACAGAGACACACACCACTATACTAACAAAACGCTGTCATACGTTTGAATCATGCTCTTTGGAATAGCTTTCAATGAGTCCACACACACACACACACACACACACACACACACACACACACACACACACACACACACACACACACACACACACACACCCTTATAGATTTACAGACATTGATGCACATATGCTCTCTCCCTACAGTTTCTCTAATTCACACACATGCACGCACACACACACACACACACACACACACACACACACACACACTTATCATTCGACAGCCTCTAATGCTAATTGCCACCTGCTGTGCAGCTTGGATAATAGTACCCCCCTCCTCACTTTACCACTCTACTTTGGTTTTGTTTTCACTTTTTTTCTGGAGTGTGTATTGTTTTTCTCTTACCCGTCCATGTCGATTGCCCATTTGGTGGGGCCCCTGATTACTGGGGGTGCTCTGGAAGGAGCAGTGAAACAGTGGCCATGAGCAGAGAGCAGAGCGCCCCCCCTCTCCCTCACTCTGGTGGGAGGAAGGGCTCATGTCCTTCTAGAGACCTTTGGCCATGCTAACATCACCAGAGTGAGTGTCAATAGTCCATGGTTTCCCCCCCTCCGCTGTCTGACCTTTCAAAGAGGAGGAGTCTCCACACTGTAACAGTCCCATCCTTCCCTCTGCTGTCAGACCTTTCAAAGAGGAGGGTCCACATCAGTCATCCTTCCCCCCCCTTTCATCCACACTGGATCTCCATCCTCTGCTGTGTCAGTCCCATCCTCCTCTCTCCTGTATCATTCCCATCCTCCTCTCTGCTGTATCATTCCCATCCTCCTCTCTGCTGGATCAGTCCCATCCTCCTCTCTGCTGGATCAGTCCCATCCTCCTCTCTGCTGTGTCAGTCCCATCCTCCTCTCTCCTGTATCAGTCCCATCCTCCCCTCTGCTGTATCATTCCCATCCTCCTCTCTGCTGTGTCAGCAGCATCTCCTCCACATGTGGGAGTCGTAGAGAGGACCAGAGGCTGAGACGGCGGGCCGTTATTAAAATGATGGAGGAGCCATGAATGTCAGCGTCCTATTTAGTAGTAAACTAGAATCTGTGTTGACCTTTGAGGTTATAGTGAGTGAAATAATAAGGGATTCCACTGAAGGTCAGCATTTCCAAGAGGAAAAACGGTCTGGACACTAGGTTAGCTATGAGCTGAGTGAATAGTGTCCTTATGTGGTAGGTGAGGACAGTTTCTCAGCTGTGGAGGGCTTCAGGAGTGTTACAGTCAGTAGAATCTGCTGGAAAACCTGAACAGTTCAACACGCCTTTCCAGAGAAAGTTATGTTGGAATCTAGTTCCATGACAGTGCAAGTTTCATAAAAACTTGTTTTTCGTCCAAAAGGTGAAGGTAGATCTATCGCTCTGTCTATCGCTCTGTCTATCGCTCTGTCTATCGCTCTGTCTATCGCTCTGTCTATCGCTCCCAGTAGCTACTTTTGAGTTTTCCGTGCAAGTGCTGAGCAAGGTTTAGCAAGCCCAGAAAGTCTCTGGCATCGGTCCATTAGATAAAGTGAAATTGATATTTGTGTGCTAAATCCCTTCAATGGACTATCGATAAAACCATAAAGGGGTTTTTAGACGCTGCACATCAAAGAGGGCTAATCTCTCGGCTTCCCCCCATAAAGGTTATGAACCTGAAATAGATCTCTTTGTGTGGCTTCACAAGCACGGAAACAACAGAGCGGATTGGCTCTTTTATGAGGCAACACGACAACTGTGGCGTCCTTTTCTTTTCAACCTTTTTCATCGTTCTCAGAAAGCGACGCCTATTAAAACGGTGTCTCTAAGCAGAGCCCTTCCCCTCAGTGAGAGTTGGGCATCGTGCCTGGACACTTTTATATTACAGTCCACTGTCAAACATCTGAAGGATCTCAGCGTTTCCCTCTGTTCCCACTGGAAAAAAATATATATTTAAAAATAAATATGCTCTAGATGTAGTGGGGAGCCTTGTAGAAAAGATTTACTGGAAAACAAATCCAATGGGACTTGTGTTGGAATTTTGAATTGCCCTTCCAGAGCCTATTTGCACAACATAAAGTTTTCATTGTAACGTGCATGAAGGGCTGTGATATCACAGAGATCAAGTGGAAGACGTCCCAGCTAATGTTAAATAGCTTGCTTTGGCCTGTTGCTGAAAGAGATGGAGAGAGAGAGAGAGAGAGAGAGAGAGAGATAGAGAGAGAGAGAGCAGCAGCAGAGAAAAAAAGAGTAACAGGCGATAGAAGAGAGAGGGCTATTAATAATGAATCTTGTGTCATCATTAGGAAGGCTGAATGATTAAAACTCAGCTCCCCATGCAGCTTCAAACATAACCACGGCTCCCACAATCCACCACAGCCACCGGATCAGCAAAGAGCCTATGGAGAAAAAAAACCCAAAAAAATCCCAGATACTTTTATTTATTATTTCGTTTTTTCCCCGTTCTTTTTGGAGTTGTTATGACAGCACAGCAATGGGCTCCTGTCCTCTCCTGTGGAAAAACTCCCAACGACCAGCCCCGGATTCCACATCCAAGAGAAGTGCAGGGTGGTTGGTCCTGCTGGTCCGTCCAATCCCATTAGACACTCGTTTCATGTTTAGCTTGTTTACCAAAGAGCAGCTTGTTCTTTTCTACACCCGGGGAACGTGATCCAAACAGAGGCTGTGGTCTTTCTGATATGACACGGCTCTGCATGAACATACACATGAATAAGTCAAAGAAAACACCAGTCATTCAAGTAGAAGGGAGAACTTCACCTGAAGCTGCTTTTTCAGTTCAAGCTGGGGCAAGCGGTTCAGTCCGGAAACCTATTTGGATTTAATTTGGATTGTTAATACACACCGACAGCTATTCTTGTTATGAAACTGATTTTGGAACTCCACCATTCCCTAATAAATTCAACCAATCAGGTTTGCTCTTCTTAAAAGATTACCTGTCAATCTTATTTGCCCACACTGCAGACCCACCCTCCCCATCAGTGTAGCTAAACCTTCCACAGGGAGAGAGAACAGAAAGGGAGTCTCCAAGTCTATTCCCTGGATCCACACATAAACATGGTCATACTCTAGATCTTCTATTATCATTCAATTTGACCTTTATCTGCATGGCACAAAGGATGTATACCATTTCTGTATTGTTTTTAATATGAGCTATCCTAATTCAAGCAACACCATGTCCAGTTCTAGGGCCATTTGTTCTCTCATGATTAATTCAAAAACCGCAGCCAATTTTGCTAGTTTTTTTATATTTTAGTGATGACTCTCTTTCAATTCAACATACAGAGGAGGTGGTAAATTACTTTAAAGATATTTGTTTGGCTTTTGTAGCTAGTGTGGCTCCTATTAGATTCAAAACTAAAAAGTGAATTAGCCAAGCGTCCCCATGGCTGAATGACCATGTCCATGAGATTAAAAGAAAGTGCCGAAAGGCAGAGAGGAAATGGAAGCAAACAACACGTTTAACACATGCATATGAAGGGTTTCATAATCAATTACAATCATGCTATTAAAGAATCCAGAGCAAAGTATTTCTCTAAAGTAACATCTGAAAAATGTCATAATCCTAGACAATCCGGTACTGAGTACTGTAAGGAAGATTGCGAAATATTTGGATAATTTCTTACAGTAAAAACTGATAGTGTCAGAGCTGTAGTTTATCCACCTGTTAGTGAGCCGATTTTGAGTAGTAATTTCGGTGAAACTTTAAGTGATTTTAATCCAGTTTCATTTCAGACTCTTATGGACATTGTATCTCATATAAAATCTACCACTTGCTCCCTAGATGTCGTTCCCACCAGATTACTGAAGGAGGTCATAGCTACAGTTTGCCCACACATTGTCTTTATAATTAATAGCTCTCTCAGTACTGCGGTAGGGCCTTCTTATTTTAGACAGGTAATTGTCCAGCCTCGTCTCAAAAAGCCTAGTCTGAACCGTTCTGTAAATAACAATTACAGAAGTATTTTCAAACTTCCATTTTTATCAAAAGTTTTATAGAAAGTAGTTTATAATCAGCTGATAGACTTCTTGGGCAGGAATTCTTTATTTGAAAAATTCCAATCCAGCTTTCGTTCATTTCATACCACAGAAACTGCTTGACTCAAAGTCACAAACGACCTTTTGGCAGCTGATGTTGGCCAATGGTCTAATTTAGTTGTCCTTGTTTCAAGTGCTGCTTTCGACACAATTGATCATACAATTCTAATTGACTGTCTTAGACAGTATGTGTGAATTACAGATAAAGCCTTACATTGGTTCAAGTCATATTTTTCAAATAGGAAAATTGCAGTTGAATTGCGCAGCTCTGTTTCCTCCTTTGCACCAGTTAAATGTGGTGTACCTCAAGGTAACATTTTAGGCCCAGTATTGTTTAGTTGTTTAATATGTTGCCTCTTGGTCAAATAATTTCAAAACACAAAGTTTCCTTCCATTGCTATGCTGATGACACTCAGCTTTATTTAATGGGGCCCTATCATGATTTTTGGGGTTTTCCCTTTCCTTTGGTATGTTATACAGCTTTTGTGTAAAAGGTCTGAAAAGTTACAAAGCCCATAGTCCATGCTTAAGGGAGCTACCCTCCCTCACAGAAAACACTGCTTCTGAACTGCCTGAAACGCCTTGTTTGTAGTCCAGCATTTTCTTCTGTAGCTTATCTATGTCACTGAGTCACATATCTGAATAATGTTTGGCACACCCTCAACCAGAGCCAGTCAGAGTGGAGGCCAGCTGGTTTCGCCATGTCGTGAAAACGCTGTTTTGGTAAGGGTGAAGATAAATTCCCTTTGTTTGGCCAGCTGACCAATCAGAGCAAACTGGGCTCGTTGTGAGGGGGGGCCTTAAAGAGACAGGAGCTAAAACGAAGCGTTTCAGACAGAGGGTGAATAGAGGTGCTGCAGATTCAGGCAGTTCGGATAAAATAAATTGTTTATTGAACATTAAGACACCTAAACCTATTCTAGTAGAACTCCTAAACTCCTACGCCTTTAAATGTAAATCCCAGTGATCCAAGCAGATTAATTTCCCTCAATGAGTGTCTTACAGACATTACATGCTGGATATCACAACACTTTCTAAAGTTAAATGAAGAAAAATCTGAGAGAATCGTATTTGGACCTACTAAATCTTCCAATTTAATTCGGAACCATCTTGGTGAATGGCTGCTAATTTTAAGACAGTGCTAAGACGTAGGTGTAATATTTGACCCTGATCTAAATTTGAACAAACAGGTGAAAAATGTTGTCCAGTCTTGTTTTTTCAGTTAAGAAACATTTCCAGAATAAAGTCATTTTTATCTTTTGCTGATCCAGAGAAAGTTTGCATTTATTTATTCTAGACTTGATTACTGTAACAGTCTCTATACGTGTCTCAGTAAAAATATTGTATCTCGTTTGCAACTAGTGCAAAATGCAGCTGCCCGAATACTAACAAGAACCAAAAGGTTACCTCTTCATTATTAAAAACTCCTATTTTTATATAGCTTTCAACTGTTAGATTACTTGTTGTTTCAGTATGCTTTCAAGGAATATATTTTATTTAAGCATGTACTGTTAAATTCTGTAAGCTTTTGTTTAATTTTATTGGTATTAAGTGAATTATTGACCTGTATATTTTTCTCATATTTACTTGTTTGTTTCATTCTCAAACGTATTTGATTGGATCGTTTTGCACAGGCAAAGCAATTTGTAACACTCGTGTTGAAAAGTGCTATTTAAATAAAGATTTGTTATTGTTATTATTATTATTATTAGATATATTTTTTTTATATATATTATTATTATTATTATAATTATAATAATAATAATAATAATTATTATTATTATTATTCATAATATTATCATTATTAGTATCAGGATATCCCTGGCTTTGAGTCATTAATTGCATGCCCACGCTTTTATATTTCCATACTTTTCTGTATGCGCTCCAGGCTCTTCTGTCAAAGGTTGAGCTCCAGAGTATTTGAAGTACGTGCCCTGGGGCGTTCCCATTAGTCTCCATTAGTGGCCCCTCCTAGTGGTGCAGGAGGGCTAAGTGATCTGTAACAGAATACCAGCCATGCCACTCAGCAGCTCCTTTGAGGTCCAGCCTCTCTACCTGGTCTCACACACGTGGGTTACAACCTTGCCTGACCCCTGGAAAATAGCCCTATCTGGCTAACTAGCATTAGCATTAGTCTCCTTGAACAACAGCAGTGTCTGTTAGCCACAGGGCACCTTGCCTCCATCCTAATGCTACGTTTTGAGTGAGTCAACGTTGTTCATGTAGTGGTCTGTTTGCCATTCTAACCTTAATCGATGTTAGCGAGCGGCGGCAGAGGTCTTAATCAAACCTGCCTCGTTAGGGGTAAAGTCATCAAGAGGGAGTAAGGGTTATTTACCTGGTGGTGCTTTCACACCCGTCTCCATCCACACGCTCCAAAGGGTCCACTGGAGTGTCGTTACATATTCAAAGTATGCAAGGTCTACTGGACCTGTTGTGACAAGAGCGGCATTACATATTCAAACAGTGTCTCTGCCTGTGTGTGTGTCACAGACAGAAAGAAAAAGAGTAGGAGTTATGCAGGCTCCATATCAAACAAATATGAGCATGTTTGTGTGTGAAAATGTATGTATGTGTGTGTGGGTGTGTGTCTGTGTGATGCATGTGTGTGCCGTTCTTTCTTAACTCCTGGCTTCTCATTACCTGACTGGCATGACTGTCAGCTCTCATACCTCTCAGTGTGTACAGCCGGTCCGTACATCAAAGCTCCCCTTTCACCCAAAGCACCATTTAAGGATCCTACCACAGCTTTTGAGGTCCAATGGGCAATTGGTTTTCCCTGCAACAAATTCATTATCCGGACACATTAGCGAGCGTAGCCGCTCATTATGGCTAATCATTATGTCTGTAAATGTCATTGCAAAGCATCTGTTGGAGGGAGAAGTCACAGGGGACAATGAGGGGTGTGGAGCTGAAATATCGAGACGGGAAAAATATGAAGAATGATGTTGCAGTACCAGAGACATGATCACAGGGAAATGAGCACTAAAAATGGAAGTGTATGGGTCAGTGAGGTTGTGTGTGTGTGTGTGTGTGTGTGTGTGTGTGTGTGTGTGTGTGTGTGTGTGTGTGTGTGTGTGTGTGTGTGTGTGTGTGTGTGTGTGTGTGTGTGTGTGTGTGTGTGTTGTGCTAGCGCCCTTCTGCCTGTGCAAATGAGTAGGTGGATGCGTTGAAGTACTCTGAATATGGTGCCCGGTTCAGGGATGAGTGTGTGTGTTAAATTAAGCAAGTGTGTGTGTGTGTGTGTGTGTGTGTGTGTGTGTGTGTGTGTGTGTGTGTGTGTGTGTGTGTGTGTGTGCTATTTTTGGGTGTGTATTAACTACCCTGTCGATTTGTCAACCTGCACCCTATCCACAGAGAGGTTCGCTAAAATGATTACTTCAGCCAAAAGGATCAGATGACCCATTCTGCTCTCTGGTCTCTGTGTTTGTTTCTTGAGAACAGCTAGCACCTGCAAGTTGCCCTCCAGCCGCTATAACAGTGCTGCTTCAACACACACAGCGTGGCCCCTCTGCCAAGACCTATCCTCCTCCATTGTTGCTGCTTAAAGGTTTCTATTATATGTCTCAGAGTCAGTGGTTTTGGTAATCAATACGAGACCTGAGAGTGTACAGCAGTGGATGCGGGGACCGGTTCCAGGGTTCAGAGGGGGAATCCTACTGGGCTATATGTGTCGCTGTGATGCGAGTCCCTGGATCAAAACGTCCAGCACATGACGTATGTCAGGGTATAACGAGCATGCATGGGTTTATCAGACTTAACAGAGCTTCACGATATGCTTCTACCATTGTGAAGTGGTGCATTGATGATGTGTTTTTAAGAGTTCATCCATTTTAGGATAGCGGATTCAAAGTGTACGACTTCCTCAAGAGACCTGTAAAGTAAAATGTGAGGGGGGTTTTAATTTACTAAATCATTTAGTCATATTTCCTTAGAAAAGTATGGGACTGTAATTCGTATTTTTATTATTATTTTATATATTCTTTTTTTTCCGTTACTATTCAACGGACCATCTCCCTGCTTCTGTGGAACCTTCATTAGTATGCGGGGCCGTGGCCGTCTCTTTGGCTGGGCTCTCTTTGTTTGCCCGTGCTGATTGGAGGGCCGCCGGCTCATTTAAATGCAGGGAAGGCGGTGACACAGAGGGGCTTATTAGAGGCGCGGGCCCAGCGCACCTTAAGTGCAGTGTCTCTGACTCCATTTTCATTTGGCTCTCCCTTTATTAAATTTGCAGCATTCCCTTTCCCCCTGATTGTGTTTAGTGTCACCTCTGAGTGGGATGACAGGGAGAGCCTCCGGGGGAGAGGGGGACACACGCTGACATGCCTTACCGGAGAAATTAGCTCGCGCAAACTTTAGAGAAAAAAGTTTCTCTTAGGTTTCCTGTGTGGAGTGACTTTGTGAGTTCAGTCCTCACATCTCAGATGACTGGGAATGTGTGTGTTGTTACGTAGACGATATGATTGTGTGATGTGTACCGGTAGTATCACACACACATTCGCTCATTCACACACACACACACACACACACACACACTCATGCACACACTCGCAAGCACGCACGCACACAGGCACACACACGCACGCACACACACACACACACACACACACACACACACACACACACACACACCGAGAAGAGAAAAATATGGCAGGGCTTCATTTGGCGGCTTTTGAAAATTGCAGAAAAATTCCCACCCCCACATTCTGGCAGCCTTCAACTTCTGTTGATTCCATAATCCTTTAATGCGAACCATTTTTCATAAGGATTCATCACAAAACAATATCATTTGAGACGCTGAAATTTAATCAGGGGCTTTAAAACACAATTATGGTTAGTGGGGCGGGAATCCAGGAAGCAGAGCAGAATGGAGGGGGGAAGGGGGGGGCTCCCTGCACTGTCTACACCTCCTTATCTTCCCCCATTTGTCATAGAGAACAATATGGAGTCTGCTGCTGCTAATAATGGAGGCAGAGAGAAAGAGGGGCTCGGGGGGGCACCTCCGGCAGCTGTTCCAGGATCAGATAAGAGCGTGCCAAACCTCCGGCACGCTTCCACAGCGCCTCGGATCAGATGATGTCTTCTCCCGTACTGTCCGTTGCCTTCTGGGAGCCGGAGTTCCCCGAGGTCAGATATCCTGAAGCTTCGGTCTGTTAGAGTCTGCCGTCTTGTTAAACCTTTCTCGTGTTTTTTTTTGTTTTCCGGCGGTTTCTTAAAGAAAGGAAGAAAATGTCAGGCTTCTTTTGAACTCTCTCTGTGTGTCTCTGGGTCGCTGTTCCTCTCTGTGGCCTCGGCGGCCCCTCTACTCTCCACAGAGTCAACCAGCTGGAGGCTAGTGTGCTGACGAGGGGGGCGCTTTGGGATCACACAGGGGCTGTCCCCGGGGAGCGGGGCGGCTCGTTGTCGCTTTGGCTCCGTGTGTTAACTTCCTGTCCGTTTCCTTCAGGGAGCCGGTTAGCCTCGCAGACGGAGCTTCAGCTGGTGAATCTTCAGTGTGGAGTTATAAAAACAAAAACATTCAAATGCACACACACAATCGTATGTAGACACTTAACATTCAAAGCATGGCACTTCAGCTCACTCCTATGGTGTGTGTGTGTGTGTGTGTGCGTGTGTGTGTCTGTGTGTATGTGTGTATGTGTGTGTGTCTCCATACACTGGTGTTTGTGAGTCATTCAAGCGAACGCTCTCTTTGCTTTACATTTCTCTCCCGGTGGAGCTGTTCTGAGAGAATATTCAAGAGTTCATGAAGACAGCAGAGTAATATTCAGGTCATTCCCACTGTGAAAGGGAGAAAAAGGCTGCAGCCCTTTGAATGAAGAGAGGGTGCGCTTTATTCCACTAGCAGCTCCACAGCTTCCTTACATTCGCCATGCGTGCGTTGGTGCCACTTCCTCAAGGTTGTGTTGCCGTGGCACAGAGTGAAATGTCAGGTTGCAAAGTCGTTGTTGTTCTGGATAAAGTGACTCGTTCCGGAAGGTTGACTGTGGAACATGACCAGCCACGACAGTTTGCTGAGACTTTCCAGCCTTTCCTGTCCTTCGTTTGTGATTTCTCTGCTTTCTTTCTTCTTTTCTTTCTTTCTTTCTTTCTTTCTTTCTTTCTTTCTTTCTTTCTTTCTTTCTTTCTTTCTTTCTTTCTTTCTTTCTCACCCTGTTCCTCTCTGTCTGGACTAGTGCAGGAGTAGTGTGTGTTTTAATCCTTTTTCCTCTGAGTCACAGATTTGTAGCACTTAGGTTGTGTAAAGCTCATCGCGGGTTTCCTTGAAGAGGCCAGACTCGGAGAAAATGAAGGCAATTTGTTTCGTTCACCGGCTTCCTGCCTCTCCCCTAATGCCCGCCATGTGAAGTGTGTCAGTGCCCGCTCACTCTGGGATGCACACGCTAATGCACATACACACACACACGCACACACACATACACACACACACACACACACACACACACACACACACACACACACACACACACACACACACACACACACACACACCCATCTAAGAAGACACCCATGCAGATGCACACGCTAATACACACAAACACACATCCAAGTAGATAAACACACACACACACACACACAATCATGTAAACACATGCCCATGTAGTCAGACAAACACACACTGGTACTTCATTAATCTGATCTTATTAGGCCTCTGAGGGTTTTCTCTTGCGGCGGCTTCCCGTCTGCCTCCTTTCTATTTGGGGGGATAGTGTGAGGTCACTCCCCCGGGTCTCCAGCCTTTCTCTCCATGGAGCCTCCTGATTCATTGCCACTTAAGACTGAGGGTTTAGAAGCTAAAGCCCGGGCTTAAGTCTGGAGCTCTGCCTACAAACTCCAGGCTTTGTCGACTTGATGACACCGAGCAGTGCTTTGTGCTTCTTCCGTGCACATGTTTCCTGAGATGTGCGCTGGCTATGTTTAATCCCGTCTGTTTTGGGTATCCGGTGTGTCTGTGCTCCTCCACTCCGGTTTGTGTCTTTGTGTGCGCCGGTGGTCTGTGAATCAGAGACTCAAGGAAAGGAGGGAGGGCAGCCAGACGTGAAGAGAAAGAGCGATCTTCTACCTCTCCCCGTTCTCTCCGCTCAGCAGACACTGCCTCGTCAGCCCGTTTAGCATCCACCCTTCACCACGAAGGAACGAGGGAGGACAGAAAGAGGAGAGGCACAGGTGTGGGCGGGGGTGGAGGAGGAGAAGGGACGGTCCCTTTAAAAAGAGCGGCCATCAGTTTGGGATCTCTACCGGGGATGCAGACAACGGGGGGCGACAGCTCTTCTTGATAACAGGGAGATAGTGAGGCCATCTTGTGGGCTGATCTCTGAGGAGTGGCTCTGCCTGTGCTTGCCTCCTCTGGGTAATTAAGACAGGGACAGAGAGAGACAGAGCTTAAGGACTGCGGGACAAGTGGCCGGCTGAACAGAGAAGTTCCTCAGACAGCTGCTGGCCACTTAGCCAAGCACTCCACGTAGACGGGGGGGAAAGGCTTTCCAAGCGGAAACTCCGGACGACGGGAAGCTGGCTGGTGTTTTGTGTCAAGGTCTTTCTGTCGGCGTTGGTTTGGTCAGAGCTTTGCCATTGCAGAAGCACTACGTGGTTTTAATGTTGTATTTGGTCATGTGAAACGGGGCTGGTTTGGCTATACATGAACCGCTCTGTAGACTCTGGGGCTGTGGTGTGACCCCAATACATATCAGCCCTCGTTAGCCACCACAGCCTACAAACACATCAGACAGAATCACAGATTCAGCAGGAGATGTGTTTGAACATGCGAGCGTGTTCGCTGTTTTATTTGAATTCGCGGTAACACATCGTGGCGTTTGAAAACCCCCCAGTGCTCCGTGTTCATGACTATGATAATGGAGAACTGTCGCTAACTAGCGCTTCACACACTGTAGCTTTGGACGTTGCTATCAAAGGGCTGCACTAATTGATTTGGTTTGCTGATCGGCCATCATTAATTACACTTATTATGAGCTTACCTGTTGAGGGGCTAATCACATCTCA
>JAPMUY010003731.1:87500-90000 GCA_026901105.3 Galaxias olidus
ACACTGATGCGGATGCCTGGGGAACTCCTACTGTAGTGTAGCGACACCAGATTAAAAGGGGGATAATATGACAGAAACAAAGAGACAAGAAGAGAGAGAGAGAGAGAGAGAGGGAGAGAGGGAGGAGAAGGCGTAGGCAGCTGTAAAGTTCACTTTGTCCCTCTCTGTAATTACGCTCTTGTTCTGTCTCTCCAACTAAAGAGGGCTCCTCCCCTGCTTCTCTCTGCAGACAGACTCAAACACAGGAGAGAACTCAGCCTTTGTCTCAACCGCTTCATTTTCTTTCCCACACAGGGAGGGAGGCCGAGCTCTTAAACACCGGGCTTGTCAGCCATTGTGTTGACACGTGTGTTCGTGTGTGTGTGGCACGAGGCGCCCACTGTTTTATGTGTGTGTGTGTGTGTGTGTGTGTGTGTGTGTGTGTGTGTGTGAGCAGGAGAGCGTGTACCTCGTTCTCTTTTACTCAGGAATATACAGCGGCGCAGTAAAAGGCTGCTGTAGAATTGATTTAGCATTGAACAGATCCTTCCATATCAGAGAGTTTTATGGGCGCCCCCATAACCTGGGAGTGTGCGTTTTGTGTGAAGGCGTGTTGGACCTTTTCGCCTGTGTGTGTGTGCGTGTCTGAAGGTGTTTCACAATGTCGAGTGTTTGTTCTGCAAGTGTGCATTTGCAGGTAATCGGTGTGTCCTTGTGAGCTAGTGTGTGTGTATGATTTGCTGCGCACATGCAGTAAAATACTTTTAAAACCTTTTCTCTCTCTTTTTCTCTTTCTCTTTCTCTCTCCCCCTCTCTCTCTCTACCTCTCTCTCTCTTTCTTGTTCACTCTCTCTCTCTCTGTGTCTCTCTCTCTCTCTACCTTTCTCTCTCTCTCTCTTTCGCTCCCCCTCTCTCTCTCTCCCTCCCTCTCCCCTCCCTCCCTCTCTCTCTCTCTCTCTCTCTCTCTCTCTCTCTCTTCTCTCTCTCTTTCTCTCTCTCTCTCTTTCTCTACCTCTCCCCCCCCCCCTCTCTCTCTCTCTCTCTCTCTCTCTCTCTTCTCTCTTTCTCTCTCTCTCTCTCTTCTCCCTCACTGTCTCTTCTCTCTCTCTCTCTCTCTCTCTCTCTCTTTCTCTCTCTCCCTGAACAGTGACAAAGACGGTGTGTGCAGAGCAGTGTGACGGCCGCTGTTTCGGCCCCTACGTCAGTGACTGCTGTCACCGTGAGTGTGCTGGGGGCTGCTCGGGCCCCAAGGACAACGACTGCTTCGTACGTGACCCCCCCCTCACCCCCCCCACACACACACACACACCTTCATGAACCCCCACCATGTGATGTGTCCCCCCTCCCCCCGTGTCTGGTAGCTTTAAACATTAAATGTGTGGACACTGTATGTTAGTTGTTTATTAACCTGATCAATATACAGCAACTGATATCATTGTGTTAAAAGTAAAATGTATAAAATGATGTGTAAGGGAGATTGTGTGTGTTGTGTAAGCCACGTCCCTAAAAGCCACAGTAGGACCTCAGCTTTGGGTGAGGGTTGTTTTGGTTTGGTGCCCCTCAGCTTTGGGTTAGAGTTGTTTTGGTTTGGTGCCTCTCAGCTTTGGGTTAGAGTTGTTTTGGTTTGAGGGTTGTTTTGGTTTGGTGCCTCTCAGCTTTGGGTGAGGGTTGTTTGGTTTGGTGCCTCTCCTTTGGGTGAGGGTTGTTTTGGTTTGGTGCCCTCAGCTTTGGGTTAGAGTTGTTTTGGTTGGGGGCGCCTGTGCTTTGGGTTAGAGTTGTTTTGGTTTGGTGCCTCTCAGCTTTGGGTTAGAGTTGGTTTTTCAGCTTTGGGTTAGAGTTGTTTTGGTTTGGTGCCCCTCAGCTTTGGGTTCAGAGTTGTTTTGGTTTGGTGCCCTCAGCTTTGGGTGAGGGTTGTTTTGGTTTGGTGCCTCTCAGCTTTAGGGTTTTGGTTTGGCCATTTTCAGCTTTGGGTGAGGGTTGTTTTGGTTTGGTGCCTCTCAGCTTTGGGTGAGCCCCTCAGCAGTCCATTGTGTCTTTTCTACGAGTTGTTTTGGTTTGGTGCCCCAGCTTTGGGTTGGCCATTTTAGGAGTCAGTCCATTGTGTCTTTTCTACGACCCCGACACCCTCCTCTTCATCCTCTGTCTTCATCACTCCACACTCACCCTAACAGCAGTAGACGTTTCATATGTAGCACCATAAAGGCCAGACACGTCACATTACCATGGATCAATTCTTTGGGGAATCTCCCCGTCATAAACCCAGACACACTTCCTATTGGCTGGACAAACGTGTGAGTCATCTCTCTAATCACAGCTCTTTATTACCACCTCAGTTTTTACTCCTTACAAACGAGGGGGGGGGGGGGGGGTTACCCATCAACCATGGGGTGTGGGGTGGGGGGTGGGGGGGGAGGGGGGGGGACGATATTGTGGCTGTAACTCACCCAGCCCCTCATCCAATTCAATTATAGAGAGCTATGATAGGCGGCCGGCGCTGACGACAGTGCAGGGAGGTTTATGA
>JAPMUY010003731.1:92500-95000 GCA_026901105.3 Galaxias olidus
ACCACAAGGCTGTACGAGCGTGCGTGCGTGCGTGTGTGTGTGTTTTTGAGTGAGTGAGAGAGAGAAAGAGAGAGAGTGGGGATATATATCCTTTGTGCCTCTAACTCTATTTGGAAAAGCGTTTTCTTATTGGATTCTACATTTCATCTTTAGTGTGTGTGTACTTGCTAGTGAGTGTGTATTGGCTAGTATGTGTGTTTGCCTGTATATGTGTGTGTGTGTGTGTGTGTGTGTGTATGTGTATGTGTTTATGCAAGCGTGTGTGTTTGCCTGTATATGTGTTTGTGAATGTGTGTGTGTTTATGCTTGCGTGTGTGTTTGCCAGTATATGTGTTTGTGTATGTGTGTGTTTATGCTTGCGTGTGTGTTTGCCTGTACATGTGTTTGTGTATGTGTGTGTTTATGCGTGCGTGTGTGTTTGCCTGTATATATATGTGTGTGTATGTGTGTATGTGTTTGTGCTTGCGTGTGTGTTTGCCTGTTTATGCCCGTGCGTGCGCTCTCTTATTCATGTGGATAATGCCTATTAGTCCCTAAGGGGATGCGTCCCGCTCATATAGAAAGCCCTTTGTCATATTAAAACTGCTCGCCGTTGAGCCAAACAGCTAATGGAGCACAAGCGCATTTTCATGATGAAAACCCGGGCAAAGAGGAAAAGCTATGGCCGTCGTCTTTCTGTCTGCTGAGCACCGAGCTATTCTTTAATGTGCTCTCCCTGGGCCACGGAGCTGATAGCATCTGTCATACAGGCACACATGACCAGGAAATCATATATTAGGCCTGCTCGTATGAGCATTCTTTAAATGAGCATCATTGTTACGATTTGAGAGACACACATCTCGAAGAAACAAAAAGCGTCTGAACTTGGTGACTTGGTTTTATTTTAGTTGTGCTCATGGCCTCTCCTCCAATCCCTCTGTTCTCTCTTTCCAAAGCTCTGCTGGACACTTAACTCTGGGCTTCAGTCAAACTCCACTCAAACAAAGGAAAAGAGTGCGGGGCTGGAGAGTTTGTGAGTTAGTCTTCATGCTGGGTTCTCATGTGGTCTTTTTAACCACAGCAGCAAACTGAACGGAGTGGATCTGAACAGTTGTGCTGTCGTCATACCAACGGGCCGTTTATTTCAAAGGTCTCCAGGACACTGCTGCCTCAGTACTGACTAAAGACAAACCAAGCAGCAGACATGTATATTTATCTTAGACTGAAGGTGGATGGAGATTGTATTCTGGATCAGGACAGTCAGTCAAACTGTGTCTGGGTCTTTGGGTCTCAGAGCTTCTGTGCTTCTTACTGTACATTTGTCCTCACAAACCAGGAGAACATTTGAACAAAGGATGAACCAAAGGCCTCCACCATGCTAAAACCCCTAACTGGATTATTTCTGTTCTGCTTCAAGGTTTCTTCAACATCCAGGCGTGGCCTGAGAACATGACGGACCTGAGTGTGTTCTCCAACCTGGCAACCATCGGGGGAAGAACGCTCTACAGGTAGACTGACAGACCTTTATCTACAGCTGGTCTCTCCTGATAGACTTTAAATCTACAGCTGGTCTCTCCTGATAGACATTCTATCTACAGCTGGTCTCTCCTGATAGACTTTATATCTACAGCTAGTCTCTCCTGATAGACTTTATATCTACAGCTAGTCTCTCTTAACAGACTTTATATCTACAGATAGTCTCTCTCTCAGACTTTTATCCAGAGTTCTACAGAGTTATATTAGAAGGAGGGAAGTTGAGGGATGTGGTCTTTGTTTTACTTCCTGTATCTCTTGCAAAGTGGCTCCCTAGTTTCAGACATTCTGAAGGTAATTGTGATGAAGAGGATTTAGTCTCTCTGGGTATTCAGTGGAATCTCCCTCTTGGTTGTACCCTGTCGACTCTAATTGCTATCCTCTTTTAAATAGTATTTAACAAGAACTTTGATACTGTGAAGACTCATGCATATACAATGTTATTTTTAATCTTATCATTCTGTTTTATCCTGCTGTTTCTTTTAACCTCTCTTACTCTTTCTTTGTCTTCTTTTTTTGTCTCTTTCTTTCTTTCTTTCTTTCTTTCTTTCTCATTCCTTTTCCCTTTCTCTTTTTGACGCTCCTCCTTATCTCTTTAATTCTCTCTCTATCTCTTTCTCTCTCTCTTTCTACCTTCATATCTTTCTCTCTTGTGTACCCACAGCTCTGTTGAGGCTCCAGTGTGTGTGCTGCTATGATTGACACACTGCTGTAGTTGAATGGTGTTTTTTGGGAGAAGTGTTTTGTTGTTCAGTGATCAGTGGAAGCTCCCCAGCCACTCCGAGTCAGAGGGCCCCTGCTTTTCCTAAAGGCAGGACTCGGAGCGCTGCACACGGAGCTCATGATTCCTCATCACTTTGTCTGGAACATGGACCGTCCTCGTCTGCACGCTCTGCCTTTCCTTTCCTCCTCCGCCCACACTCTCTTTCTTCTTCTCTCTCTCCCTCCTTGCCCTCCCTCGCTTCTTCTTTTTCATCCGGCGTGACCC
>JAPMUY010003731.1:102500-103976 GCA_026901105.3 Galaxias olidus
ACACACACACACACACACACACACACACACATACATACACAGCCCAAAATATTTGGACAGTACACATACATACATATTCATACAATTATATAATCATGGGCTTAAAGTGCAGACTCTCAGTTGTAATTTGAGAGTATTCAACCCTATACATACACACACACAACATATTCAGGTTCACCATTCAAGATTTCAACTGGAGTTGAGGTGTGGAAGTGTGTTCAAAGGAGCTCTCAATGGAGGGGACAGAGCCCATCAGAGAGATAGCACACACAAAGCACTTGGGAACTCACACACACAACAGTGGTGGAGACAGAATCCTTTCACACACACACACACACAAACCTTTGTCCAGGACGTGTGTGCTTGACCTGCCCTTGACCTTCCAGAGCCTTGGAAATCACTCAGTCCACCCTGTAAAACTCAGTGTGATGGCATGGGCCTGTCCAATGGCACTGGGTCCCAAATGATTAGAATTTCCCAGGAGGAAATAGTCAATGAAATGCCACTGAAGGCAGAAAGACCCACAAACAAGCAACAACTGGACCGCTGCAGTAAAGAGCATCACCCCCTCTCCAACTTCAGGTCGGAGTAAATCTTTGGGGTTATGTTTATTTGTCCAATTACTTTTGAGCCCCTTGAAATGAGGAGCGTTTGTATAAAAATAGCCAGCCAGCCACCTCCCACTCTGACTGGGTATACCGATTGTGGAAAGACACAGTCCCTATAGATATTCAGGTGTGTGTGTGTGTGTGTGTGTGTGTGTGTGTGTGTGTGTGTGTGTGTGTGTGTCTCTCCTGTCCCTCCAAATGTTAGAATTTCCCTAGGTTGTGTTGTAAATCAGAGCGCCAGCCAGCCACCTCCCACTCTGACTCTGGAAAGACACTCCCACAGTCCTTGCTCTCCTCCTCCACTACCAGCTCCAGTCTAAAGGGCGCATTCCCAACCCGGGTTTGGGAGTGAGTTGCTGCCCCGATCGAGGGAGGTGAAGCATCTCGGGGTCTCGTTCACGAGTGAGGGTGAAACGGAGCGTGAGATTGACAGGCGGATGGGTGCAGCGTCAGCGGCAATGCGGGCGTTGTACCGGACCGTCGTGGTGAAGAAGGAGCTGAGCCGAAAGGCGATTCACCGGTCGGTCTACGTTCCAACCCTCACCTATGGTCATGAGCTTTGGGTAGTGACCGAAAGAATAAGGTCGCGAGAACAAGCGGCTGGAATGAGTTTCCTCTGTAGGGTGGCTGTGCTCAGCCTTAGGGATAGGGTAAAGAGCGCGGTCATCCGGAGGGCGCTCGGAGTAGAGCCGCTGCTCCTTCTCGTCGAAAGGAGTCAGATGTGGTGGTACGGGCATCTGATATAGGATGCCTCCTGGGCGCCTCTTTTCCGGGCACGCCCTACTATATATCTACTATATATCTCATCTGGCCTGGGAATGCCTCGGGATCGCACAGGAGCACCTGTAAAATGTTGCTGGGGAGAAGG
>JAPMUY010003733.1:0-2500 GCA_026901105.3 Galaxias olidus
ATCCAAAACTCCTATTGCAGCTCATCATATCCCTTTTTTCACAGTCTGTAGTCATCATGATTGGTGTTTCAATAGCTCTGACGCATCCTTAATCACCAATGGCTTTGCATCTTCATTTAATTTAACAAACACACTACAATTCCTGGTTCACGTCGATTGTATTTTATTTAGATTTTTTTAGATTTCTTGCTTGTCTCGCTATGTCCGCCTTTTTGTTGTTGTTAGATGTTCGTTTAAATACACGTTCGTGCCTTTCAATTTCTTTCCCTGCCTTAACATCTCAATTTTGTGTTTCCTGTTTATGAGCTTGATAATGATTGCGGGTTTCTGTGTTTCGTCCTTTCTTGGTAGAACATGGCAAACAGCAATATTACTGCTGTCCAGCAGAATGTCCCGTTCATTCAATAAAGTTATTAGTTGCCGTTCCAGCGTTTGGCGTTCGGAGACGAGGCCGTCTCCTATTGGCTAGATTAGATATTATAAACACAGATATTGATCATAGATATTGATGGTACCTCCAGGGACTGCAGGTACCCCTCCTGGGGGTCGCAGAGCTGGGGGGAGACCCTGTGGTTGCCCCTCACGCAGCGGGCGTTGGTGTCCCTCCACAGGGGGAAGATCTGACGGATCACCGTGATACGACCCATAGCACTGTGGGTGAGCTCCAGGATCTCTGTGTCACTGATCTCCTTTAGGCAGGGCCGAGGGGGGGGGGGGGGGGGTGAGAGAGAGAGAGGAGAGAAATGGAGGGGGTGAGAGAGACGGGAGAGGGGGAGAGAGGGAGGTGAGAGTTCTGTCATTAACAGAGCTGATATACACACAGCAGGCTCAGATGGCTTTACTTACACCATTTCCAGGATGACATAATTACATAAGCTGCAATAATAGTTTAATTGGAAGGAAAAACACACACACACACACATACGCACACACACACACACATACACGGGCGCGCACACACACGCATGCAGACAGAATTATTTTGATTAAAATGGGCTGTCAAAATCCATATTGTGTTGGATAATAACCCCTCAATGCAAATTACATCATTACCATGAAGAGATTACATTACTGGAGAAATGCAGAGACAGCTAATTATGGATAAAGAGGAGGCAGCCATGTTTTATGACGTAGAATCGGGGTGCGTAGAACAGACATGGCTTGTCAGCTGTAGTGCGTTATCTCCCCTTCTGACTGTTTGTCAAAAGGGGAAGAGGAACACTTGTTTTTAGTTTGATTCTTTCTGTTTTTCAACACCACAGTTTGAAAAAAAAAAAAAGATCAGTCAGCTATCTACTGTTTCTACTGTAGCTATCTACTGTTTCTACTGTAGCTATCTACTGTTTCTACTGTAGCTATCTGCTGTTTCTACTGTAGCTATCTGCTGTTTCTACTGTAGCTATCTGCTGTTTCTACTGTAGCTATCTACTGTTTCTACTGTAGCTATCTGCTGTTTGTACTGTAGCTATCTGCTGTTTCTACTGTAGCTATCTGCTGTTTCTACTGTAGCTATCTACTGTTTCTACTGTAGCTATCCGCTGTTTCTACTGTAGCTATCTGCTGTTTCTACTGTAGCTATCTGCTGTTTGTAAACAGGAACCCTCTAGACCCCTCATGGCATCTGGAACACATCTGCTAACCATCCCCAGAGTCAAATCCAAAAAAGGTGAAGCAGTGTTTAGTTACATACACAACTAAACGGTAACAAACTGCTGGAACCAATTTCCGGAAGATCTGAGACTCCAGGCATGACTACTTTGAAATCCAAACTGAAAACGGATATGTGCTCTGTTAAGATTTGATCTGAAACTAGAGAAGGACGGTTTGTTTTTCATAATTTTTTGGGGGGTGGGGGGGGTTGTGGTCCACAGCAACAGTCTCCATAGCAACAGGTTAACCACCTTGGCGTTTTCAAACCCCATGACCAAAGCGGCCGTGGCCCTCTCTGCACATTCTACTCAGTCAATATCTATGCTAAACCGACAGGAGAGAGCCCATGGTTCTCTCTACACATTCTACTCAGTCAATATCTATGCCAGCTAAACCGACAGGAGAGGGCCCATGGTTCTCTCTACACATTCTACTCAGTCAATATCTATGCCAGCTAAACCGACAGGAGAGGGCCCATAGTTCTCTCTACACATTCTACTCAGTCAATATCTATGCCAGCTAAACCGACAGGAGAGAGCCCATGGTTCTCTCTACACATTCTACTCAGTCAATATCTATGCCAGCTTAACCGACAGGAGAGGGCCCATGGTTCTCTCTACACATTCTACTCAGTCAATATCTATGCTAAACCGACAGGAGAGGGCCCATGGTTCTCTCTACACATTCTACTCAGTCAATATCTATGCCAGCTAAACCGACAGGAGAGGGCCCATGGTTCTCTCTACACATTCTACTCAGTCAATATCTATGCCAGCTAAACCGACAGGAGAGGGCCCATGGTTTATAGACCAGCAGTGTTTCTCCAGCATAAACCTGAACACACACACAC
>JAPMUY010003736.1:7500-10519 GCA_026901105.3 Galaxias olidus
CACACGTGTCACAAACACACACACACACACACACACACACACACACAGACTGAAGCAGAGTACGGCCATAAAAGCTGCTACACGATATATCCACACACTATGTCATCATAAAATTATAACAGTAGAGTTTGCTTAGGGAGACTAATAATATTGTTGCCTTTCCTTCCAAATGAACTTAAAATAGTTGACTCTATGACAGAGTCTCTCAACTACAAAACAAACCAAGCCTTTCTTTACTTTACAACACGTTTCCTTCTTTACATCATAAAAATATTTCTAGACATTAATATTAGACCAAGGAAATATTTAAGTATTTAAAGAAGCATTAAGGACACATTTAAGGAAGTATTTAAAGAAGCATTAAGGAAGCATTTTGAGGAAGTATTTAAGGAAGCATTGAGGAAGCATTTAAGGAAGTATTTAAGGAAGCATTAAGGAAGCATTTGAGGAAGTATTTAAGGAAGTATTTAAGGAGGTATTTAAGTATTTAAGAAAGTATTTAAGGAGGTATTTAAGAAAGTATTTAAGGAGGTATTTAGGAATTTTACAGGGAAGAGGAGGAAGTGTGTGTGTGTGTGTGTGTGTGTGTGTGTGTGTGTGTGTGTGTGTGTGTGTGTGAATGTGTGTGTGTGTGTGTGTGTGTGTGTGTGTGTGTGTGTGTGTGTGTGGTCTCCGTCCTCCACCTGTTCTCCCTCTGCGGGTCCACACGGGCGTCTGTAGGAGGAGGTGCCCAAGGAGCACAGCTTATCGTACTCCTCACGGTCTAACACCCTAATAATATGACGGGGTCTTCCTGTGGGGGGCACACACACACACACACACACACACATACACACACATACACACACACACAGAGACCACAGGAGGGTTGGAAACATGCGATGGTAAAACTTCCACACACACAGCGGGATGCAGGTAAACACACACACACACACACACACACACACACACACACACACACACACACTGAGCAGCCATGGATTGGGTGGCGGTGTGATTGCTGTAGGTCACCATGCCGACACACAGAGAGGGGGAGGAGTCTGCTGTGTTTGAATATAAGAGAGAGAGAGAGAGAGAGAGAGAGAGAGAGTAAAGTGTGTGTGTCTTAGAGCATCCTCCACAGCCTCCAGAGAGAGAGAGAGAGAGAGAGAGAGAGAGAGAGAGAGAGAGAGACATAGAGTAAAGTGTGTGTGTCTTAGAGCATCCTCCACAGCCTCCAGTGTGCCCCCTGCCGGTGACTCCGGGCGGGACGGTGGGGGTCGGGGGTCGTGACCCCACCCCTAACCTTTGGTGTCACTGGTCTCCATCAGCTTGGGTTCTCCAATCTCCAGGTAAAAGGTTTTGTTCTTCTCGTACTCTTCATCGTCAACGATCCTTACATGGATGGTCTTGCTGAGGTGGGAGGAAGAGGAGGAAAGAGAAGGAAGGAAAGAAGAGTGAGAGAAAAGCGAGAGACTGAAAGAAGAGAAGGAAAGAAAGATACCGACTAGACCATCATAAAGACAGACAGACAGACAGACAGGCAGACAGACAGACAGACAGACAGAAACACCATGCAGCAGAGACTGACAGACTGAGACACAGACAGAGAGACAGACAGAGAGACAGACAGAAACACCATGCAGCAGAGACTGACAGACTGAGACACACAGAGAGAGAGAGACAGACAACGGGACAGACAGAGAGAGAGAGAGGGCGACAGGCTGACAGACAGACAGACAGGGAGAGAGGTAGGTAGACAGACAGGTAGACAGACAGGGAGAGAGGGAGACAGACACACAGACAGGCTGACAGACAGACAGACAGACAGACAGACAGACAGGGAGGGAAACAGACAGGGAGAAAGACAGGGAGAGAGACATACAGGTAGACAGACAGGGAGAGAGATAGACAGACAGGTAGACAGACAGGGAGAGAGACAGACAGACAGACAGACAGACAGACAGACAGACAGACAGGTAGACGGGTAAGCAGGGAGAGAGACAGACAGGTAGAGAGACCAGGTTCAGAGAGACTGACAGGTTTGGCTGGTTTAGAGAGACAGACTCCTCCAGTTGGAGAAAGACAGGCTTAGAGAGACTGGTCTCCTTGAGGCTGTCACAGACAGGGAGAGAGACAGACAGACAGGTAGACAGACAGGGAGAGAGACAGACAGACAGAGAGACACAGCAAGATGAGAGAGAGAGACAGGTAGACAGAATGGAGGAGAGAGACAGACAGATCAACAGAGAGAGACAGAGAGATAGACAGACAGGTTGACAGACAGGGAGAGAGACAGACAGACAGACAGACAGACAGACAGACAGGGAGAGAGACAGACAGACAGAGAGACAGACAGGGAGAGAGACAGAGAGAGAGAGACAGACAGACAGGTAGACAGACAGGGAGAGAGACAGACAGACAGGGAGAGAGACAGGTAGAGAGGGAGACAGGGAGGAGGCAGTGATGGACTGATGTGATGATGTGATTTAGAAGAGGAGGAAGAGGAGGAAGAGGAGGCTGTGATGATGTGAATTCCTCTGTAGCACCACAGAGTCTAAGTGAAGGCCACACAGGGCACAGCTAGGAGAGGAGGAAGAGGAGGAAGAGGAGGATGGGATGCTGAAAACGCTATGCTATGTCTTCACACACAAACGTTAAACCTCTACACCAACTACAATAAGATTCTGCTAAAGCCGTTTTGCCTTCCAAAACACGCACACACACACACACACACGCACACACACGCACACACACGCACACACACACACACACACACACACACACACACACACACACACACAAGCCCAGAGTTTGTGTTGTCTTAAAAAATGTAAACAAACTGTAGTCTTCTAACCCAGTGTGACTACATCAACGCCAACATGTGCATATTACTACAACTGTGTGTGTGTGTGTGTGTGTGTGTGTGTGTGTGTGTGTGTGTGTGGGTAGGTGTGTAAACGCTGCAGGATATCTGGGAGCAGTAAGGTTATTAGGTGTGTATAATTTATGTGATTGTGAGTGTGTGCATGTATGTGTG
>JAPMUY010003737.1:2500-10563 GCA_026901105.3 Galaxias olidus
GATGTGAATAGTTTTCTCACAGATGGATCTGCCTTTCACACCCTTGGATATCTGCCACAAGCAGTTGAGGGAGAGCAGGTCAGCAGGTCCCTAATGCAGTCGTCTTCATAAGCAATTTATCATTATCAAAACTAAGACACAAACGTATTTGTCCTCGTACGCAACTTGAGTCGATCAAAACCGAGATAAAGAACAAGATAAAAAAGCACTGGCAAAATGGACAACAACTATACAAAGGAAAACAGAAGACAAAGCTTAAACACAACATTAACAACAACCACACAATGGAAGAACCAAAAGACAAAGCTTAAACACAACATTGACAACAACCGGACAAAGGAAAACTCAAAAGACAAAGCTTAAACACAGCATTAACAACAACCGGACAAAGGAAAACTCAAAAGACAAAGCTTAAACACAGCATTAACAATAACCACACAATGGAAGAACCAAAAGACATGGCTTAAATACCAGAACTTTCCCGCCGTGAAACAGTTTCTCTCCAGCTAAACCAAGCCCCGTGATTAACCTGTAGGCTACACAGCATGTGAGTATAGAGTGTTGAGCTCTCATTTTTCTCTCGAACATTTGTGAAGGAATAGGCTGTGCTGTGCCACATGATGAACAGATTGTGTCCTAGCCCCCTGGAAAACCCAGACAACAGCGACGTCAAAACATTACATGGACACATAACATACCCCATGCATGATCACTAGTCTGCTGGCAAATTAACAAAACAATCTGTTTACCCAGAACGGCAATTATTAACACCTCCCAGAGACTTGGTAATGGGAGAATGTATGTCCTTGTGTTAGTGTGAGTGTGTGTGCGTGTGTGTGTGTGTGTGTGTGTGGGGTGGGGGGGGGGGGGTGGGTTTGTGTCTGTCTGTGAGAAGTCTAATTAAATGACAAACTGATGTTTTCTTGGCTATGTTTGTGTCCACCGTATGTGTGTGAGAGGGAGGTGTGTGTGTGTGTGTGTGTGTGTGTGTGTGTGTGTGTGTGTGTGTGTGTGTGTGTGTGTGTGTAGAAACCCTGAATATACAACACTGATGTCCCTGGCAGAGCTCCTTGCTCCCCGATGTTACACTAATACACTCAGTAACCATTCAGCAGAGCTCATACCAGCACAGCAGCATTATTCTCTGCTCTTTGTTTGTCTATTAGACCCTCAGGTGCCTCCAGCACCATGTTTCTCCTCGCTCTCGCTCTCTCTCTCCGTCCACCGCTTACTCACCCACTTTCTTCTGTCATCTACTTTTCAACACAAAACATTTGTTGTCATGGTAATTGGAAATAAAGCATGTTTTCCACTTCTAGTTTCAAGACTTGAGGCCATTTAAGTATTATTTCCTCTTGATGAAACTATACCGACTTTCTTGGGACTACCTGTGTTGCTAGGCAACCTGTTATTTTTTTTTGGGGGGGGGGGGGAGCAGCCATTTTGTTTTGTTCGTCACAGTATCCATTCCAGTGTCCCTGGCCTTTCTTAATGGTGCAACAGGAGGGGGGGCATTAACTTCCCTTATTTCCAGCGAGAAACATAACAGCGTAATGAGGCTTGACGCGGTCTAATGGAACGTGTCGATGTGTCCCCCTGACACCAAAACATCCTCCATTACTATCTTTGGATGAAGATGCTGACTCGCTGCAGTGTCATGGCGCGTGATGTGTTTTTTTGGGGGGCAGGAATAGGTGACACGTAGCAAAGGAAACAACGTTTACACAGGAACTCTATAGATGAGCTTAATCAAACTGTTTAAGTAGCTATGATAACTTTAATCAAACCGCTTAACTAAATATAGTAACTTTAATCGAACCGTTTGACTACCTATAGTAACTTTAATTGAACCGTTTAGCTACCTATAGAAACATATCGAACTTATCTACCCATAGTAACTAATCAAACCATTTAATATAGTAACATTTTAAAGGTTTAATCTAATCATTTAACTACCTATACAAACTTTAATCAATCCGTTTAACTACCTACAGTAAATTTTATCAAACCTTTTCCCACATTGTATTGAGGTCACGTTCTGAACATCATAATCTATTTGGAACTGCGAGAAACTGACTTTAACTGAGACATAAACACACAAACACAAATGCTCACGCAAACACACACGCTAACATAATGTCTATCGGGACATTATGTCAGCTTCCCAACCTTTTCCAACCCACGGCACACTTGCATAGACGTTTTAATTTTGTGACGCACCCCAGATGTAAAACTGAATCAAACTTAATACGAAAGATGTGTTCATCTTTCCCAAATGTGACTTTCCCAAAATTCCACGGCATACCCGATGATGTCTGGCGGCACGGTTGGGAAACGCTGCATTTCAGTAGGTGAAGGGTCGACTTGGTGAAGGTGGTTTCCACTTGCCTCCTATCTGAACACCGTGACTGGGCACAGAGAAAGAGAGAGACATGCGCGCGCTTTACAATAGTGGGTGGAAAGCTAACGACACGTCCCACTCACACTTCACACTGTAATCTAAGATGTACTACTACTGTAGTGTTACAACAACAACTACTACTACTATTGCTGCTACAATTACAACTACTGACATTGCTGCTGCTACTTATACCGCAACTACTACTACTATTGCTGCTACAATTACAACTACTGACACTGCTGCTGCTACTTATACCGCAACTACTACTAGTTACTATTATAAAATATTATGTATTTCATAATGCTATCTAGATGTCTTTGTAGCGCTTTGAGATTGTTGTTACAATGATAAGCGCTTTACAAATTAAATGTATTATTATTATTAATATTATTATTACTGCTACTAGTACAACTACTATACAGGCAGGTAAAGATTAAGTCAAATTGGAGGGTCAAAAGGAAAGACTCTTGAGAAATTGACATCAAGACTCAGGTGGGTATAGACTCAAACATGAGAGTCAAAAGCAGTCCAGTTTGCACGCAGTGACAGCTGAACAGTGGGAACTGATATAGAATGATTGCCTTTCTCTGTTTTTATTGCATTTTCTTTCTTTTATTTGTATGGTAATACTACTGTTTTGTTATTATTCATGGTTTTGTTCATGCCCAATCACATCTACATTTTTGTTTTGAATGAGAGAAAATCTCTTTCTGAAAGAGCTGCTTTGTGAAAACATTTCTGTGTTTAATCCTTGATTAAAGTGTTAAAATACCCCATACAAGTTCTATGGTCATAACTCTTTAAAGTCCCACACACAAGCCTTTTATTTTTGCTTTTTTAACGGCACTTTGCAGAGAAAAGTGTTTTTATTTTAAACTCAACGTGTAACAGGCTCATCTCTTAACAGCTAGACGACAACAGAGCAGTAAACATCCCGTTGATTTAACCAAACCGTTCTGCAAGAGAACGATGAATTAATAAAGGTTGACGATCCGGGGATGCCTGCTCTTCTTGTTCGCTATGTCAAGAAGATCGCTTCACATGCGCTGACGTTAAATCCAAACCGACAAGTGCGACATCAAACTTTTACTGCCTCGTACGCGATCCGTGGGCAGCGGTCGCCGCTGTTTTATTGGCAGGATTAAAATTGCATGGCTCTTTGTGAAATATGGAGTGGCTCTGGAACATGAGCGCTGGCCCAGTGGAGCCAGAACTTCAACGCTCCCTTACCCCACCATTGATCTTTGTCACTATAGGGCACTAGCCGAGGGGACGATTTGCTCCCTGCCTCCCTTACTCACTCATTCTCACAAATTGACTCTCTCTGTTTGTCATTTCCTCACTCACTCACTCACTCACTCACTCACTCACTCACTCACTCACTCACTCACAGACCCTCTCACTTGCTCACCAATTCACCTACTTGTCCTTTATAACCCCACTAATGAATCTCAGTACTTAATAATAATGTTTTGTGGTTCCTAATAGGCTTGCTAGTTGTAACTGTCTGACTACCATCTGCATTATTAAATACAAAAAGGCACAGCTTCCTCCGTGGAAACATAAAAGCTTCAAATATACATTATTCTTCAGGTTCAAGGTCAATACTTACTTTTTGAAGGTCAAAAATACTTTTAACCTTCCATGTTGCCATAGAAGGTTGTTAATGCTGCCTTTGTTGATATAAAGTGTCATAAGTCTGTTGTGTGTGTGTGTGTGTGTGGGGGGGGGGGGGTTCCCCAGTTGGAGATAGCTAGTTGAGAAATCAAATATAAACTGAACAAATTGACCTGCGGCACCAAGATCAGATATAACATGGTTTAATGGCAATTATGTGTGATTGCTTGATTTGTATGCATAACCGTGCTCATACTCAGTGAAGCGCTAGTCATGCTTTCTAAGTCTTTGCGTATGCGGTAGCATACAGATGAACATGTATACACTAACACACACATGCACTCACACACACGGCAAACACACACATACACACTAACACACCCACACACTCACACACACACACACACACACACACACACACACACACACACACACACACACACACACACACACACACACACATACACAAACAAACACACACACACACACACACACACACACACCCCGACCCCTCAGTAAACAATCTGTCCTCCCCCAGCTTGTCAGTCGGCTTCGTTCCCTGTCAGCGCGTGCAACAGAGACACAACCTGTCCTCACACTAATTGGCTTTTTACACAGATCACTCCACTCTCCGGCAACACAGGCAGACGCTGCACATCTTTATTCAGCACGCCCCAGCTACAGGCTACTGATGGGGTGATGAACACAACAGAGAGAGAGAGAGAGAGAGAGAGAGAGAGAGAGAGACAGGGAAGATATATCAGTCTCATCATTATCATAATGTTTTCATCTTCCTGCCAGGTCGTTTATTTTTTCTTCTTCTGGGATCAGTGTCACAATGACCTCAAAGAAGAAGGAACAGGCTGATTCTGCATTTGCTCTCTGTCTCTCTCTCTCTCTTTCTCTCTCTCTCTCTCTCTCTCTCTCTCTCTCTCTCTCTCTCTCTCTCTCTCATATTCTCTTTCACTTCTGGACCTTTCTCTTTGTCTTTCATAGATTAACACACTACAATTTATATTTAAAAAATACTCTATATTCTGGCATAATCATATTTTTTGTTTTTGTTTTTGTCTTGTACTAACAGAAACGTGTTTTTATTTTCTTTTTCAACCTTTTATAGGCTATCAAATAAAGTTTATGCAAGGAGATTAAAAGTATAAAAAAACATTCTGATAACCAAAATGAAAATGCACCATCCCATGCAGAGGAATGAGACTTCTCATGTCCCCAGTCCAGTCCAGACACTGGGACGAGAAGTGAGCTGTTTCTATTTTGCATGAGAGGCCCGTGTAGAACCCACGCTAATGCATATTTAACAGGTTTCATCATCCGACCTGGGCACAGGCTAACGCTAATGCTAACACGTCTAACAGCCTTCATCATCAGACCTGGACACAGTCTATTGCTAATGCTAACATGTGTAAACAGGCTTTATCATCAGACCTGGACGCAGGCTAACGCTAATGCTAACACATCTAAACAGGCTTCATCATCAGACCTGGACACAGGCTAACGCTAATGCTAACACGTCTAAACGGGTTTCATAATCAGACATGGATCCAAGCTAACACTAATGCTAACACACCTAAACAGGCTTCATCATCAGACCTGGACACAAGCCAAAGCCCCTTTAGGGTAACATTGCCCTTCCACTTTGATATTTCAGCTAAGGGTGAACAAATGAAATAAACTGAGGAAAAACACATACATCTTATCTGCCTTGTGACATAAGAGGAGTTGATGTTTCTGGTTGACTTGCTGTTGGTCTGGTGATAATCAGAAGTAAACAGTAAACACTGTCAGCATGATTTAAAATATAACCCCCCCAACCCCCACCCCTAATACAAGCGATGACTGTACCTCAGCCCCTCTGAACTCCCCCCGCCCAACACACACACACACAAACACACAAACAAACACACACACACACACACACACACACACACACACACACACACACACACACAAACACACAGAGACACATACACAAGCCTGTCCATCTTTCTGCCTTCCTGCCTGTCTTTCTACTTTATTGTCTGTCTATGGGTCATGCTGGGACTGCTGTCAATACTGATTGACAAAAAACATTACTGTGTATGAATGTTTGGCTTAACTAAACAATATAACTCCATACCGCCATAATCGAATGGGCCCGTGTTTTGGGGTTCCTACACTTCAGCTGTGGGCCCTTCCTGTAGTAAACGGTCCATGTGGATCACATGGTTCTCTCTCTCTCTTAAATAGGCCCCAGGACAGCTGGAACCCATCTGCAGCCATCAACCCCATCACCTTCTCCACAGCTCCTGAAAAGATCAAAAGGGGAAGAGACACCAGTGAACCGAGGCGGAGCATGACTTGTTTCTCAGAATGCTAATGCTGCTGGCTGTGTGGCTCACAACAGTGTGAGTGGAAGAAAAAAACAGCACGGCTTCTGTTATTCCTTCCCGTCTCTCTCTCTCCCTGTACCTCCTGTCCCTCCTCTTCCCCGCATCGCTACGGAATAAATAAACACAAATAAAAAGCAACAGGTAGAGGTTCATAGGAGAGAAAAAAAGGCAGAGCCAATCTCAAAATATCCCACCTGGTTATTTTAATTTCTTCTTCTGTGGTATTCATAGCTGATTCAGACCAAAACAAACCATTTTCTGCCACTCTGTTTCGCTCTCAAATCATTCTCAGTCTGTCACTCCCTATTATCCTCAAAGCACTCTCTATCACTCTCATAGCACTCTCTATCACTCTGTTGGCACACTGATTATCACTGGCAGTCCATCATGTCAGTCTAAAGTTCTCGTTCCTGCTTATTCCATTCAGTGAATGTATTTCCATTAGATCTGCAGGATTCCCATTTGTCCCCTGCCGATGCCAGAAAAACCAGTTCAGCAAGTCAACAAAGTTGGCTGGACACTAAACACCCACTCTCTCTCTCTCTCTCTCTCTCTCTCTCTCTCTCCCTCTCTCCCTCTCTCTCTCGCGCGCGCGCTCTCCCCGACCCCCTCCTTCCACACATTTCCTCCTAAATCCGTCCAGCCTCCCTTGCCCATCCTCACTTTTCACATCATGAAGTCCACTACTTCACACACACATGGACGGGTGCTGTGGAAGTCGGCAGCGTTCAGCGGAGGAGAGAGAGGGCTTGTGGTAATCAATTTCAGTCTCGCCTCTCCAGCGAGGAGCGTGGGAGCCGCATCTCCACTGCCTGTAATGTCATTAGCAGAGCATTAGCGAAAAGGGACTGAGAGAGAGAGGGAGAGAGCGAGAGAGCTGTTCTGACGGCAGAGAAAAGATAGACATCCTCTCATCCTCTACCCCCCCCCCCCACCAATCCCCTTCCTTCCGTCTCTTTTTCTGTCGGTCACGCTTTTATATTCATCTCACTCCCATCTATACATTATTATCTGACCTGCACTCTCTCTCTCTCTCTCTCTCTCTCTCTCTCTATCGCTCCCTCCCTCTCTCTCTCTCTCTCTCTCTCTGTCTTCATCTCTCTCGTTTTCCTTTTCTTTCTCCCCCCTTCTCTCTCTCTCTCTCTGGCTCTCATTCACGTCACGCATTTTTATTATCTCGTCCCTCTCCCTCCTATCTCCTTTCAACCCGGTGGCCCCACAATGTCTCTCTCTCTCCTTCTCTCGCTCACTCTGTTCACGTCCATCCCCCTCGCTCCTCTCCCCCCTCTGTTAGCCCCCGTCCCCCTCACCGTATCTCTCGTCGGGCCGAGCCGTTGGGACATTCCTCCGACTGAGAGGTGCTCGCTCTGTCTGCGTCTCTCCTTCACTCTGGCCCGGGGGGGGGGGGGCATGTCACGGCCTTAACCAGGAGCAGCCGGGGACAGACTTGGGCCAACGTTTTCTTTTCAGCTTTTGGTGTGCGGCAGCAGTCAAGGACAATGGCGGGGGGGGGGGGGGCGGAGGGGGCTGGGGAGGTTGTTTGGTTGGGGCAGAGTGTGGGGTGGGGGTGTTCCTGTCCGCCCCCACATCAACCCCTCCTCCTCGGGCCCTGCCGCTGCTGATAACAGCCTTACATAAGGCCTGGTCAGTAATAGGTG
>JAPMUY010003738.1:0-10395 GCA_026901105.3 Galaxias olidus
CTTACCTTTCTGATGTTGACTGTTGAATACTCTTTATATCTCACTTCTGAACAGTATTATTATAAAATGTTTGTTAAATGAATCAATACAATAAGAACAGACAGCTTTCCGTCTCCCACTGTTACCAGGACAAGGGGTGCTTGTTTTGGTTTCTCTGCAATATATCTCTATAATAAATATTAAAATATCTGTATACCTATGTTACAAATCTATTTGCAGTATATTTGAGCCTAAAAGCCTCAGTGTTTTTATATTGTTTTTATACCAGAGAGCAGAGTCACAGTCACACTGATGTTCCATACCAAACCAAACTGGTCCAGAGAGCAGAGTCACAGTCACACTGCTGTTCAATACCAAACCAAACTGGTCCAGAGAGCAGAGTCACAGTCACACTGCTGTTCAATACCAAACCAAAGTGGTCCAGAGAGCAGAGTCACAGTCACACTGCTGTTCCATACCAAACCAAACTGGTCCAGAGAGCAGAGCCCCAGTCACACTGCTGTTCCATACCAAACCAAACTGGTCCAGAGAGAAGAGTCACAGTCACACTGGTGTTCCATACCAAACCAAACTGGTCCAGGAGAGGCAGTCACAGTCACATAATCTCTGTAGAGTCTCTCACAGGTCAGTAACCTGCTCACCTGGTACACCTGCTCACACCTGTATATGGTACACTTGCTCACACCTGGTACACCTGCTCTCACACCTGGTCACACCTGTATATGGTACACCTGCTCACACCTGGTACACCTGCTCACACCTGTTTTTAGCATGTTTAACTGCACTTCTGCTCCTAAAACAGACTGGAAAAGGTCTTTTTTTATTTTTTGTAATTGTTCTATATGCTATTTCTGTGGCCTTTCTATACAAATATATATATATATATATATATATGTATATATCTATACATGTCACGAGCTTATATGCAATGTTAATCTCGTCCATATATAAAAAGAGATAAGAATATTTGTTGCAAACAAAGAACTGAACACTTAATGGATTATTTTTTTCAACTTCATGAATGGATTTTCCACTTTCGAGGTTGCCCATGTATCTGGTTCTTTGAAATGGAACACGTTTGAAGTGTTACGGATTATAGACATTTTCTTTGGCCCAGGTGGTGATTTGATGCTGAGAAGTTGTTAGGGATTATAGACATTTTCTTTGGCCCTGTGTGGGCAGATGCCTGAGAAGTGTTAGGATTATAGACATTTTCTTGGCCTGTGGTGACGCTTTGGGAAGAGCCCTGGGGTGATCCTGTGGTCTCTGATAAGAGAATGCTTTCCACAATCTCACATCTCCAGATGCTTTCTGGTGTTCATGTCTTATTGGAATTGCTGGAAAATGGAACTGAAGTATTCTCTCTGCTATGCAGGAATCAGATGGTATTCTGGGATAGTGGTTCTTGTAGCTGCACCTGCTTCAGACTGCGTTTAAACCTCAGCCAGAGAAGAGGCAGGAAAAGTAGATAACAGAAACGTTAATCATACCTCACAGAGGGTTTTTTCAGGGATTTTTGATGGTGCATCTAGCTTCATGAAGTTGTTGACTAGCTGTTTATATTTGTGCTGTACACAAGGTTTTGAAACATGCAATCTCTCCACTCCTAACAACTAGGAAAGTCAACCTTTTTCACTGATATAAGATGTGTAAAATGACCCCATGTATTGTAAGTAGAAAACATTATTATTATGTATTGTAAAGTATATTACAGACATGTTTAATACTGAAAATAAATATTTTTTCTGACGCTCTGTACAGATTGGTTTGAGCATTAATCCTGGAGACTGGAACACTTTGCTCTTTCTGACATCGTTTTTAATCTGAAAGCAGCTAGTTGTTTGAAGAGACTGGGTGTTTCCCAGATTACACACACACACACACACACACACACACACAGAAGCTGCAGGCTGGGTCTCCAGAGCTGTCCTGGTTTACGGGAGACATCCGATTACTCAATGTGCAACTCTCCCACTTCCTCTATCACAGTTCACTGCTTCTGTTAAATACATACATGTATGTGCCTGTGTATGTGTGTGTGTGTGTGTGTGTGTGTGTGCGTGCGTGTGTGTAGTTGTTGTCTAACATTGTCCCTTGCTGCTCAGTGAAGAAAAAGAGAGGAGAGAGAGAGAGAGAGATGAGTGGCAATAGAACGAAGGCTGTGTGAGATACCTGGTTATAAATATCCTGCTCTGTCTTCTCTCTCTCCTCTCTTTCTCCTCTCTCCATCCTCTCTCTCTTTCTCTCCATCCTCTCTCTTCATCCACTCTTTCTCTCTCCTCTCTCTTTCTCTCCATCCTCTCTCTCTCTCTCACATCTCTCTATCTTCTCTCTTCAATGTGAACCGCTATGTGTGTGTATAACTGTCTGTCCGTGTGTGTGTGTGTCACTGTGTGTTACTGAGTGTTTGTTATTGTCTGGAACAGAGTGCAACAATAACAATATCATGATCTCAGTGAGTGACAGGCTGTTTTCAGCTTAATCAGGTTTTACTTCCTTACAGCCAGCCAGTCAGGTGACCTTCCACCTTTGGCCCCGCCCCTCTCAGTCCTCTGAAGGTTGGAGGGTTTGAGAGGGCTCAGTCACAGGACGAAGACAAGGACACATGCATGCACACACACACACACACACACACACACAGAGGGAGGAAGGGAAGGGGAAAACTGAAACACACACATTTCTATTTCCAAAAAAGGCATAGAGAGAAACACCTCATTCTCACTGTCTCCTGCTCCTGCCTCTTCGCAGTGTGTGTGTGTGTGTGTGTGTATGCATGCATGTGTGTATTTCTCTGTGAGTTTGTGTGTGTGTTTGTTTGTATGTGTGTGTGTATGTGAATGTGTGTGTGTGTGTGTGTGTGTGTGTGTGTGTAACTGCTTAATCAGCCTTATAAAACAACAGCCCACATTGTCTCCTCCGTTAAATAGTCAATGAATAACCCTCTAACCACCTCTCTCTGTTAGGGTTCATGACCCCTGCCTCTCTCTCTGTTAGGGTTCATGACCCCTGCCTCTCTCTCTGTTAGGGTTAATGACCCCTGCCTCTCTCTCTGTTAGGGTTCATGACCCCTGCCCCTCTCTCTGTTAGGGTTCATGACCCCTGCCCCTCTCTCTGTTAGGGTTCATGACCCCTGCCTCTCTCTCTGTTAGAGTTCATGACCCTTGCCTTCTCTCTCTCTCTGTTAGGGTTCATGACCCCTGCCTCTCTCTGTTAGGGTTCATGACCCCTGCCCTCTCTCTGTTAGGGTTCTTGACCCCTGCCGCTCTCTCTGTTACGGTTCATGACCCTGCCTCTCTCTCTGTTAGGGTTCATGATCTCTCTGTTACGGTTCATGACCCTGCCTCTCTCTCTGTTAGGGTTCATGAAGTCCCTGCCTCCCTCTATGTTAGGGTTCATGACCCCAGTCTCTCTCTCCTCTCGCTCTCTCGACCGAGTGACTGAGTGACTGAGTGACTGAGTGACTGAGTGACTGAGTGATATATGAGAGCACAGACAGAAGGAGCTGTGGTAGACTGATCTTATCACTATAACATGATAACATGATGACATGATAACATGATAACATGATAACATGATATTTAATGTTTCTAACGCTCATCCACTACTTTGTGCAGAAAGTATCTTTTATGGAATGGTGTAGTGAACTGCTTCTATGTGTAGCTATCACACTGTGGATATGAGATATGAGGTATGGGGTATGAGGTATGAGATGGGGTGAGAGATGAGAGGTATGAGGTATGAGGAATGGGGTATGAGGTAGGTATGAGGTATTGGGTATGAGGTAGGTATGAGGTATGGGGTATGAGGTAGATATGAGGAATGGGGTATGAGGTAGGTATGAGGTATGGAGTATGAGATGTATGAGGTGGGGTATGAGGTATGGGGTATGAGGTAGGTATGAGGTATGGGGTATGGTAGGTATGAGGTATGGAGTATATGAGGTATGGGGTATGAGGTAGGTATGAGGAATGGGGTATGAGGTAGGTATGAGCTATGGGGTATGAGGTATGAGATATGAGGTATGAGGAATGGGGTATGAGGTAGGCATGAGGTATGGAGTATGAGGTAGTTATGAGGTAGATATGAGGTATGGGGTATGAGGTAGGTATGAGGTATGGAGTATGAGGTAGGTATGAGGTATGGGGTATGAGGTAGGTATGAGGAATGGGGTATGAGGTAGGTATGAGGTAGGTATGAGGTATGGAGTATGGGGTATGAGGTAGGTATGAGGTATATGAGGTGAGGAAGGTATGAGGTAGGTATGGTAGGTATGAGGTAGAGTATGAGGTATGGGTATGGGGTATGTGGTAGGTATGAGGTATGGGGTATGAGGTAGGTATGAGGTATGGGGTATGTACGTATGAGGAATGGGGTATGAGGTAGGTATGAGGAATGGGGTATGAGGTATGGGGTATGGTAGGTATGAGGTATGGAGTATGAGGGTAGGTATGAGGTATGGGGTATGAGGTAGGTATGAGGAATGGGGTATGAGGTAGGTATGAGGTATGGAGTATGAGGTACGTATGAGGTATGGGGTATGAGGTACGTATGAGGAATGGGGTATGAGGTATGGGGTATGAGGTAGGTATGAGGTATGGGGTATGAGGTACGTATGAGGAATGGGGTATGAGGTAGGTATGAGGTAGGTATGAGGTATGGAGTATGAGGTAGGTATGAGGTATGGGGTATGAGGTATGGAGTATGAGGTAGGTATGAGGTATGGGTTATGAGGAAGGTATGACGTATGGGGTATGAGGTACGTATGAGGAATGGGGTATGAGGTATGGGGTATGAGGTACGTATGAGGAAGGGGGTATGAGGTATGGGGTATGAGGTACGTATGAGGAATGGGGTATGAGGGGTATGAGGTAGGTATGAGGATGGATGGTAGGTATGAGGTATGGGGTATGAGGTAGGTATGGTATGGGGTATGAGGTACGTATGAGAATGGGGTATGAGGTATGGGGTATAGAGGTAGGTATGAGGTATGGAGTATAGAGGTAGGTATGAGGTATGGGGTATGAGGTAGGTATGAGGTATGGGGTATGAGGTAGGTATGAGGTATGGGGTATGAGGTACGTATGAGGAATGGGGTATGAGGTAGGTATGAGCTATGGGGTATGAGGTATGGGGTATGAGGTAGGTATGAGGTATGGGGTATGAGGTATGAGATATGAGGAATGGGGTATGAGGTAGGTATGAGGTAGGTATGAGGTATGGAGTATGAGGTACGTATGAGGTATGGGGTATGAGGTACGTATGAGGTATGGGGTATGAGGTAGGTATGAGGTATGGAGTATGAGGTAGGTATGAGGTATGGGGTATGAGGTACGTATGAGGAATGGGGTATGAGGTAGGTATGAGGTAGGTATGAGGTATGGAGTATGAGGTAGGTATGAGGTATGGGGTATGAGGTATGGAGTATGAGGTAGGTATGAGGTATGGGGTATGGAGTATGAGGTACGTATGAGGTATGGGGTATGAGGTACGTATGAGGAATGGGGTATGAGGTATGGGGTATGAGGTACGTATGAGGAATGGGGTATGAGGTATGGGGTATGAGGTAGGTATGAGGTATGGGGTATGAGGTATGAGATATGAGGAATGGGGTATGAGGTAGGTATGAGGTATGGAGTATGAGGTAGGTATGAGGTATGGGGTATGAGGAATGGGGTATGAGGTACGTATGAGGAATGGGGTATGAGGTATGGGGTATGAGGTACGTATGAGGAATGGGGTATGAGGTAGGAGATATGAGGTATGAGGTATGGAGTATGAGGTAGGTATGAGGTATGGGGTATGAGGTAGGTATGAGGTATGGAGTATGAGGTAGGTATGAGGTATGGGGTATGAGATATGAGGGGGTACCTGGTTAGTGTGTTGTAGCTGTGTAAGAGGTATGAGGTATGGGGTATGAGGCATGAGGTGTGATGTATAGACTTCACAGAGGGTGGTCTCCTAAACCAGATCAAGAGGTTAGACTGGTCGCTAAGCGTAACCTAGATGCGACTCTTCTGGGATCTAAGGCGCTCACGGCAACAACAGTACAGGTAACTACCTAAACGCTGTTAGTCCTTTGTGACCTATCTGTCGTTAAACCCTCATATCAGAAAACAAACAGGACAGGAGGTGACCTCTGACCCCTGCCTCCCTAGGAATGACTGTCACCACGGTGACCAAAGCAGACGAAGAAGAGTTGGTTACACTCCGTTGCGTGATGACCAAATTCTCCAGGAGCAGGTTGGCAGTGTTCAGGGATGAGGCTTTCTGGGGTGTGTGTGTGTGCGTGTATATATGTGCACGTGTGTGTGCGTATGCGTGTATATATGCACGTGTGTGTGTGTGTGTGTGTGTGTACGTGTGTGTGTGTTTACGTGTGTATGTATGTGTGTTGTGTACGTGTGTGTGTGTGTGTACGTGTGTGTGTGTGTGTGTGTGTACGTGTGTGTGTGTGTGTGTGTGTGTGTGTGTGTGTGTATGTGTGTGTAGCCTACAACTGTTGACAGCAACTCTCCTTATCTATCTGTTGCTCATTTACATAATGCTATTCTGTTCTGTGACTATTATGGTCTGCCTGTCAGGAGGGCACCAAGGCAACCGGACACTAGCAGAATATCTGGTCTGGTCCTTCTACCAAACCATCCGTGTGTGAGCCTCCTCTCTCCATCTTTCCATTTAGTGTACATTCGTGTCTCTTTCAAGTTTCAAGTATTTATTTGTCAGGTGAAGCAGATGCAGCAAGGTACTGTCACATTTCACTCTCTCCATCTCTCAGAACCGCCCTGTCACTCTCCATCTGTGTACATCTCTCTCGCTCTCCTGTACCCCCCCCCCCCTCTCTCTTTCTCTCTCACCCCCCCCTCTCTCTTTCTCTCTCTCTCCCCCCCCTCTCTCTTTCTCTCGGTATCCCCCCCCCCTCTCTCTTTCTCTCTGTATCCCCCCCTCCCTCCCTCTCTCTCTCTCTAATATGTGACTGTTCTCCCCACATCAGTTCTGTCTTTGGTACAGAGTGTTCCTGCGGTCTCATTCATGTTCAGCTCAACGCTCACAGTTCATTCACCAGGCCTCCATGTCTCTCTACCTCTCCTCATCTCTTTCTTTCTCTCTCTCTCTTTATATATAATATATATACAGTATATGCCTCCCCCATCTCTCCCCCCGTCTCTCTCTCTCTCTCTCTCTCTCTCTCTCTCTCTATATATATATATATATTATATATATACAGTATATGCCTCCCCCATCTCTCTCCCCCCCCCCCCTCTCTGCTTGGGTCTATTCTTTGTTCACTCCCCTCCCTCTCTCTCTGTGTGTGTGTGTGTGTGTTTGTGGAGAGTGTCTGTATTTGTGAGGGTGTGTGTGTTTGTGGCATGTGTGTTTTATGGTTTGGGTGTCTGTGTGTGTGTGTGTGTGTGTGTAAGGTTGTGTGTGGTGTGAGGGTGTGTGTGTGTGTGTGTGTGTGTGTGTGTTTGAATGTTCTTGTGTGTTTGTGTCTTTTAAAGTAGTCAGGCAGTTCTTAAGTGTAGGCGGGTGAGGAAGTGTCTGTATTAATAGCAGGGGCAGAGTCAGCTTGTGACAGGGTCAGACCAGACCCCCCCCCCCCCCCCACACACACACACACACACAGAGGGAGGAAGGGAAGGGAAACTGAAACACACACGTTTCTATTTCCCAAAAGGCATAGAGAAACACCTCATTATCACGCTGTCTCCTGCTCCTGCCTCTTCGCAATGTGTGTGTGTATGCATGCATGTGTGTGTATTTCTCTGTGAGTTTGTGTGTATGTTTGTTTGTATGTGAGTGAGTGTGTGTGTGTGTGTCTGAATGTGTTAAAATGTCGTGCTGTGCTCTGAGGGTCTGGAGTGTGTGTGTATGTGTGTGAGTGAGTGAGTGAGTGAGTGTGTGTGTGTGTGTGTGTGTGTGTGTGTGTGTGTGTGTGTGTCTGAATGTGTTCAAATGTCGTGCTGTGTTCTCTGAGGGTCTGGAGTGTGTGTGTGTGTGTGTGTGTGTGTCTGAATATGTTCAAATGTCGTGCTGTGCTCTCTGAGGGTCTGGAGTGTGTGTGTGTGTGTGTGTGTGTGTGTGTTTCTGCTGGAGTGTGTGTGTGTGTGTGTGTGTGTGCTGCTCTGCTTGTCAGGTGCTTCAGTTCCAGCAGTCAGGCTGGATATAGACAGATGACCCCTTCCAACCCTACAGCATGTCAATAAGCAGAGCGGAGGAGAGGAGGTGTAGATGGAGAAAGAGCAGAGAGGAGGAAAGGAGAAAAGAGGAGAGGAGGTGTTGAGGGAGTGAGAACAGAAAGGAGGAGAGGAGGTGTAGAGCGAGTGAGAGCAGAGAGGTGTAAAGGAGGTGTAGAGGGAGTGAGAGGAGGAGAAGAGGAGAGGAGGAGTAGAGGAGGAGGTTTTGGAGCGTTGATGATTAATCTCTGGCAGATTTAAACAACAATTAATTGGTCTCTACCTATTGGAGGCTACTAAAGGACCAAACAGGGCTAGTCAGTAGTCTAGTTTACACTACAGGGCCAAACAGGGCTAGTCAGTAGTCTAGTTTACACTACAGGGCCAAGCTAGGGGCTAGTCAGTAGTCTAGTTTACACTAAAGGACCAAACAGGGCTAGTCAGTAGTCTAGTTTACACTACAGGGCCAAAACAGGCTAGTCAGTAGTCTAGTGTACACTACAGGCCCAAGCAGGGCTAGTCAGTAGTCTTGTTTACACTACAGGGCCAAGCAGGGCTAGTCAGTAGTCTAGTTTACACTACAGGGCCAAGCAGGGCTAGTCAGTAGTCTAGTTTACACTACAGGGCCAAGCAGGGCTAGTCAATAGTCTAGTTTACACTACAGGGCCAAGCAGGGCTAGTCAGTAGTCTAGTTTACACTACAGGGCCAAGCAGGGCTAGTCAGTAGTCTAGTTTACACTACAGGGCCAAGCAGGGCTAGTCAGTAGTCTAGTTTACACTACAGGGCCAAGCAGGGCTAGTCAGTAGTCTAGTTTACACTACAGGGCCAAACAGGGCTAGTCAGTAGTCTAGTTTACACTACAGGGCCAAACAGGGCTAATCAGTAGTCTATTTACACTACAGGGCCATACAGGGCTAATCAGTAGTCTAGTTTATACTACAGGGTCAAACAGGGCTAGTCAGTAGTCTAGTTTATACTACAGGGCCAAACAGGGCTAGTCAGTAGTCTAGTTTCCAACCAAGTGCATGAGTTTATCAGAGCCTGCTCAATTATTTTGTTAGTTCTGCAAAAATAAACTAACATATTAGAGAGAGTGAGAGCCAGAGACAGAGGGAGAGAGAAAGAGAGAGACAGAGTGAGAGGGAGGAGAGGGAGAGAGGAAATTGATCCTGAGGTAGTTAGGTCTGACCCACAGTCATTCAGTTCTCACCCGGAGGCCTAGCAATGTGAAAGCCCATTCCGGAGCTGACATAATCATCTCTCTCTTTCTCTTTCTCTCTGTCGCTCTCTTTCTCTCTTTCTCTCCGTGTGAGATAGTCTTGCCCACATACGGACAGAGTCCTCATGTTGTCTATAGGGTATAGAGCATGGAGCAGCAGGGTCAGTGCATTCTGCTGTTCACTTAGAGACATGTCCAGCTGGGATCTGGCCTGTTAGATACTTTAGATCCTTTATACTTTAAATACTTTAGAGCTCTGTCCTGTTATATACTTTAGATACTTTATACTTTAAATATTTTAGAGCTCTGTCCTGTTATATACTTTAGATACTTTAGATACTTTAGATCTCTGTCCTGTTATATACTTTAGATACTCTAGGTACTTCAGATATTTTAGATACTTTAGATATTTTAGATCTCAGTCCTGTTATATACTTTAGATCCTTTAGATACTTTAGGTACTTTAGATACTTTAGATCTCTGTCCTGTTAGATACTTTAGGTCCTTTAGATACTTTAGGTACTTTAGATACTTTAGATCTCTGTCCTGTTAGATACTTTAGGTCCTTTAGATACTTTAGGTACTTTAGATACTTTAGATCTCTGTCCTGTTATATACTTTAGATACTTTAGGTACTTTAGATACTTTAGATCTCTGTCCTGTTAGGTACTTTAGATCTCTGTCCTGTTATATACTTTAAATACTTTAGGTACTTTAGATACCTTAGATCTCTGTCCTGTTAGATACTTTAGATACTTTATACTTTAAATATTTTAGAGCTCTGTCCTGTTATATACTTTAAATACTTTAGATACTTTGGATCTCTGTCCTGTTATATACTTTAGATACTTCAGATATTTTAGATCTCTGTCCTGTTATATACTTTAGATACTTTATGTCCTTTAGATACTTTTGATACTTTATACTTTAAATATTTTAGAGCTCTGTCCTGTTATATACTTTAAATACTTTAGGTACTTTAGATCTCTGTCCTGTTAGGT
>JAPMUY010003739.1:0-2500 GCA_026901105.3 Galaxias olidus
TCTCTCTCTCTTTCTCTCTCTCTCGCTTTCTCTCTCTTTCTCTCTCTCACTTTTTTCTTTCTTCTCTCCCTCTCTCTCTCTCTCTCTCTCTCTTGCTGCTATCTCTCTCTCTCTCTCTCGCTATCTCTCTCTCGCTCTCTCTCTCTCTCTCTCTCTCTTTCTTGCTCTCTCAGTCTGTCACACTCACCTTTTAACTCTCTCTCACTCTCTCTCTTCCGTTCTCTCTCTATCTCTCTCTTCTCTCTCTCTCTCTGTCTGTCTCTCTCTCACCTTCTTTCTCTCTCTCTCTCTCTCTCAGTCACTCTCTCACCTTTTTCTCTCTCTCTCTCTCTCTCTCTCTCTCTCTCTCTCTCTCTCTCTCTCTCTCTATCTCTCTCTCTTTCTCTCTCTCTCTCTTTCTCTCTCTTAGGTCAGCGTGTGCTGCTAGCAACACCGACGTGCCAATAACACGTATCAGAGGACGGGGCCTCTGTGGCACCCTTGGGTGTCAGCCCCACTGTGAAGTGCCGTGTTTATATGGTGGCGGAGTGTGAAACCTGCAAGGACACTTTGACGCAGGCCGGGACGTAAAGGAGGTCAACGGGGTTAGCGGTGACCTTTGACACCCACTTAAGTGACACGCTGTAATGATACGATCAACAAAGACAAGGGTTCCTAATGCTGTTAACGTATAGGATGTTAGAAAGCGCGTGCGTCCGTTATCTGATCGGGGGGTTTGGATTACTCCTCTCTGCTGACCGCCTACCACCTTGTATGAAAAACACTAAACGGTCTTTCTTCAGGACGAAGGTGAGAGCGGAAAGTATTTTGGCCAGGAGAGGCTCAGAACTAATGATACGAATGAACCTGTACTTACTTGAGAAAAGACATACCCCAAATGAATTCAAAAGCTTGGAGACTGCATTTGTGCCAGCCATGGGGTGAGTGTGTGTGTGTGTGTGTGTGTGTGTGTGTAAGGGAGAGCGAGAGAGGGGGAAGGGGGGTTAGGGGCAGGAAGCACATTTGTATGCATTTCCTCTCATAACAGGAAGAGCCCAGTGGCTTCCCCTTCACAATAGCTTCACTTCTGCTTCCCACCTCCTGCCTGCGCTTCCCTGGGGGGAGGAGGAGCAGCAGAGGGACAGGGACCAAGCGCCGCCATTTAGCAAGCCAAACACACTCACACTCACACACACAGACACACGCACGCAAAGAAAGACGCACAAAAGCGCACGCCGACGCACGGCGCGCAAGCGGCGGAGGACTACTGAACATTGTGCGTTCGGGAAACAAACAGTTGTCCCATTGTCCGAGGCCAGGGCAGGAAAGAGATGGGCTCCAGCTAAAGAAATAAGGAGAGGGTCCCAAGACCTGGGCCTGAACTCTTGCTCACAGCCAAACACGCTGCTAAGAGGCGCAACAACAAAAGAGGCTTTATTCACCCTCTAATATATGCCCCCCTCTCCCTCCCTCCATCCACCATACAACTTACCCATCCTCTTTCTAGTTTGCCTGGCCTACATTGGAGGATCAAAAAAAAGAAGAGTACAGGAGCGCGGAGGGCTGCATTCATTATTTGAGAATGAAATAATACGTGTTCACGAAAAGAAAGGACCGACCATTATTACTGGAGTCACCTAAATGATCTTTGAAAATGAACAGCAGCCGGATAATTTTTTAGAGATAGAGGTTTTCTGCGTCTTTTTTTGTTGTTCTTTTTGTGATTTCCAATGGCTAAAAGAACGTGGGTGTTAGTTTTCTAAGGCCAAGTTGGCTCCAAATTGACCAAATTGGCTTTTTATTTCCGATACATTGGCAGCCAATGAACAAGCCATTAGTGACTCACTAAAGAAAGGGAAAGGCAACGTGGACCTGTAATGGCATCCCTCTATAATACAACTGGAAAACATCCCAGCCCAACGAAACAAAAACAAAACAACAAAAACGCACCGACAAAAAGGTAAACCCACTCGGAGGCAATGGCGTCGCAGCGAGCCAGGCGGAGACGGTGGAAGGTGGGAGCTCAGTGAGCCTCCTCGAGGTGTGGTCTCTCCGGGCGGAGGCAGGCAGGCACAGAGGAGCGCCGCGCTCGCAGTGGCAACGATCGCAGACAAAGAGGAAGAGGGGAAAGGTGGGAAGGAAGAGGGGATGAGGGGGAGCGGAGTGCAGGGGTGACGAGATACCCAGAGGGTCTCATTATTTCCCTGCTGTTAATTTCCTCTCGCGCGCTCTTCTCACCCCGCCACTGTTGATTGGAGAGACAATGGAATTGTCATATGCAGAAAATGGGAAAATGGCACCGCTCGCGCGACGTAAAGGAAAATAAGGTGTTTCTCGGCAGCATAAAATGTACTGTGTTTTTGTTTGTCTGTTGGAGCAGTCTGGGTGGAGGAGGCTGCGCGGGGGTGGGGGTGGGGGGGGGGGGGGGGGGGGGGAGGGGGTTGGTGGGGGGGGGGGGGGAGGGGGTTGGGGGGGGGGTTGGTTCTAGGGACGGCAGTCTGGCGGGTTCTTCTGTCTGTGA